>CAWUFW010003243.1:0-252500 GCA_963921515.1 Calotriton arnoldi
CACCCCATGAGTAGGGGTGGTAGTGGTGGTGGGCATCCAGCCCCCATGGGTAGGGTGGTAGTAGTGGTAGGCATCTGGCACCCCTGAGTAGGGGTGGTAGTGGTGGTGGGCATCCAGCCCCCATGGGTAGAGGTGGTAGTAGTGACAGGCATCTGGCACCCCATGGGTAGGGGTGGTAGTGGTGGTGGGCATCCAGCCCCCATGGGTAGAGGTGGTAGTAGTGACAGGCATCTGGCACCCCTGAGTAGGGGTGGTAGTGGTGGTGGGCATCCAGCCCCCATGGGTAGAGGTGGTAGTAGTGACAGGCATCTGGCACCCCATGGGTAGGGGTGGTAGTGGTGGTAGGCATCCAGCCCCCATGGGTAGAGGTGGTAGTAGTGGTAGGCCTCTGGCACCCCTGAGTAGGGGTGGTAGTGGTGGTGGGCATCCAGGCCCCTATGTGTATATGTGGCATTGGTGATGGCCATCCCGCCCCTATGGTGCTGCTGTTGCTGGTGTAAGTAATTTCTGCATCCCTCTGTGTGTGTGTGATATGTCGGGTACGTGTAGTTTGTTTTTGTTGTTGGTGTCTGACTTACCTTCTGCGCCGTACGCGTCCGTGCCTGTTTCGGTAATAGATGTAGAATATTGGTAGGATCGGCACGATGGGATTCATGGTTGGTTCGTCTCGTTCGTCTTTCTCTTTGCTTCGCCTCGTCCTCGTCGCTGGCGTGTTCGTCTCGTAGCCGTGGATTGTCTTGTGGCGCGAATCGGAGCTTATGTGCGCCTCTCCCGGATGCTTTGATGCACCGTGCGTAGCGACGGGTTCGGCGCGTACGGAAAGCGCATCGTACTTGTCCGGCCGGACGGGCTGCATTTTGGCTTCCGTGCGACTCGATTTTGCGTTTCCGGATTCGCCTCGGTCGGAGAACAGGACCTGTATTGGGTGAGTACGACTGGGTTGGGATTTGGGCAGTTGTGCGCATCGTACTTGCTCGTTCGGACGTATGTGCGACTCGGTCGGGAAACAGGCATTCGCCTGGCTTTTTTCCCGGCCGAATGGTATTAGGTGCGCCTCCGACCGGGATCGGAATCGACCCCTTAATGGGGGATATTCTCAATGAAGTGGCGGTGAGAGGCGTTAGCCTCCTTGGCTTAACGCCTCTCACCGCCACTTCGGAAACGCGGGGCTGCACCCTAGTCTCAAGAATGTGGTGCAGCCTGTCGTTTCCCCCTGCAATGGCGCTAAGTTTCACAACTTAGCGCCAACGCAGGCACCCTTGCACCAGAGTGCAAGGGTGTCTTTGTGCAGGGGAGGGTTGTTTATGTACAGGAAGGTGCCCCTTCGTGCATATAAACAATCCCAATATACCATTTTGTAACTTTCATGTGTGCTGCTTCGTGCAGCACACATAAAAGTTACAAAATTGCATTTTTAAAAAGGTTAGTTCATGTACAGGAAGGGACACCTTCCTGTACATGAACAAACCATGGCATTTTGCTTTTTCCTTGTGTGCTGCACAAGGCAGCACACATGGAAAAAGCAAACACGAGGAGAAATAAAGCATTTCTCCTCGTTTCGCCTATTTAAGACCAGGATTTTCCTGGTCTTAAGTTCGGCACTGCCACCAATTAACGCCGCCCTTGAGAATAGGTGGCAGCGTCGAATTCAATGGGTGTTGCGGTGGAACGCCCACCGCAACATCCTCTGCACGGCCATTTCACGCTCAGTTTAGCGTGAAAGGGGCCTTATTCACAAGGCAGCGTTAAGCCACTTAACGTGGCTTAAAGCCACGTTAAGTGGCTTAACGCTGCCTTGTGAATAAGGCGTTGACCCTATCGCCACGGGAACGTCAGAAAAAGTGACGTTCCCATGGCGATAGGGGCTTGAGAATATGCCCCAATGTGTTTGTCCTATGCACTTGGTTTGGAACCATGGGCCTCGAGTCCTCATCTGGTTCTAGAGCGTACAGATAGTCAGTTATCTGCCGCTCTGAGCTGGATGGGAGCTTGTCGTCATGGGTCCTATAAATAAACATCTGGAAACTACTTACCACCAGGGCACGAGTCGGGGGTACACCCGGGTGGACGGCGTCCACCCACTATTTTCACAGGGTGGACGCCGTCCACCCTGCCAAGAAGTTGGGCCCCACTGAAAAATATGCTGAATTAGTCCCGGTGTAATTTGCAAACACCGGGACACATTCAGCAGCGCCTGCACGTTGTTGTCTGCTTTTGATCCATAACAACGTGCAGGCGGGGAGGGGGTTTTCTTAGTTCAGACCCACTGGGCCCATAACAAAGGCGCAATTTGAGGGGTCTTCAGGCCTCCCTTTGTTCGGTTCGAGTCTCCTGGCTGACAGCAGTCAGGAGCCTCACACCTGATGCAAATGAATCAGAGGGGAAACAAAGGCTCACACCTTGTTAGCACTTCACACATACTTATGAGAAGCAGCTTTTCACTTTGTTCAGGCTCTGTCAGATTGTCAGATGTGTTGGTCTTTCCCAGTATTTACAAAAAATAAATAGCATTTATATAGTGCTTACTACCCCTGAGGAGGCGTTGTAATAATTTAATTATCACTATTTTTTCTTGTAAAGCACTATGGGTGGAGGAAGTTTACGCTGACAAAAGGCAACATTGCTTTATGTGTAGCTTAAAAAAATGTGAATCTTCTGCCAAAATCAGGAGCGTTTCCCTGTATACTCGAAATGTGCTCCAATGTACTCATGATAGACATGTTAAACATATATGCGAGGGCTTAAGATCGCATGTCACTTCTTATGATGCCACTTCCTGTGATGTCACGTGCCGTGATGTCACGAGCCGTGATGTCACTTGCATACTGATTAACTAGGTTAGTCCCCCCACTTATTTTTTTAGGACTTGTGCCCTGCTTACCACACAAGTCGGCGTCTTCTTTCATGCTCCATGGAGTTTGCTTGATGTCATACCACATACTTTTGGTACAAGGAGTGGGGTTTCCCAGAACTTCCTCTGGACCCACCGACCGCCGTCTTCTCCAATAGATGATATTCTCCTGTACCGGCCGTCGTAAGGACCGCTGAGGTTTGGAGAGTCCAATTTTATCACCGCTGCTTTCTGCTGGCTGCCTTCCACTGTTTCCTGGTGTTTTCTGGACTTTGCAGCAGTGGTCCATTGGATCTTGCGCGAGACAAGGCCCGGTCTCTGCACGTGCACTGCGTGAGCTGGGTGCTTGTTTCTTCACGGAGGATTTCTGCAGGTGGGTGCGTGACAGAGAGCTGTGACGTCACGCTGCATTCTAAGCGGACTCGCCGGGGAGTGATTCCTTGAACTCTTGCTGGATTTACACGTGCTTGCCATTGCTACGTACGCACGCACGCTGGCTAGTTGTCAGTTTGTCACACCAGCGTGCGGCCACTTTGGTTCTGGTAATTCTTTTTCATTTTGGTCTGCGTTGAGTGACTTGAGATGCGGAGCTGCATCCTGTAGTTCCTGTTCACCGGAGCTGTCCTCTTTGAGTTGGTGGATGTACTTCGTTCACCGCTCATTCTCGTTCTGCTGGAGAGGTACGGTGTTTACTTGGGTTTATTTGACTTGATTATTCCCTACTTGCAGCTGTCTCTCTAGTTGTGTTTCCAACTCAGCTGTTTCAAGTCTTTATCATTACTGCTCCCATTTTGACTTGAGCATGGCTACTACCCAAGGAGTCATTTAACCACCACCTTTTCTTCCAAAGGCGGGGAAGCCTGAAATTAAATGGGTGGAATGGCTCAGGATTTTTTAGAACTATCTAACTGCCATAGATGCGGACAAGTACTCACCTCCCAGGAAAATGGCTTTGCTCTTTAACCATTTGGGGGCGGCTGGCCAAAGGGTCTTTGATAATCTTCCTCCTGTTCCAGCACCTTTTGGAGAGGACACACGTTGGATTCTGTATTTGGATGGCAGAGAAAGGATGAGGAAACAATACTCCGACGAGTCCAGTGTTTTGATAGAGAAATTTAATTTTGCGATGTGCAAGCAGTCTTGTGATGAGTCTGTTGAGGAGAATGTAGACACCTTGAGAGTTTTAGCAGCCAATTGTGAATTTGGGGGGAATGTTGACATTTATATAAGGGATCAATTTGTGTTCTATTGTTATTCGAAAAAAATACATGAGCGTTTACTTACATGTCGTAACCCTACACTAGCAGAAACTATAGACATAGCTAAGAGCATTGAGAGGTCTATCGTCACCTCAAAGGTTTTGTCTAATCATGCGGTGCAGTCACAGTCTCCTGTCAACTCCATTACTGACGAGGAGGTAGTATGTGCAGTAGGTAACAAACCTAGTAATGAGAGGAAGATACAGAGGAGTCAGCAGGTACGTGGGCAACAAACCTGTTATAGATGTAGCTCCAAGAACCATATAGGAAACAGTCCATCTTGCCCTGCTATTGGAAGGAGGTGTAACCGTTGTCAGAACTTGGGTCATTTTCAGGGAGTGTGCAGGGGAGTGGTGAGTGTTGGCAATAACAGTAACACTAGCAGGGTTAAGATTAGCAATGTGAATGTCCAAGATGTTGAGGGGGAAGGGCGTGAATGCATCAACAAGTTTTCTAATGTGTTGCTGACTGTGCATTTGCAGAAGCCACATCCTTTACTTCAGAACAGAAAATCAAGGGACCCATTGCGGAAGCAGTTATAGATGGCAAGCGGATTTCTATAATGGCAGATTCAGGGGCTCCGGTCACCATATTGGTAGACCGCAACTTTTAGGAGTTATGGCCTGCTGGGAAAATCCTCTCTGTTCCTGACATCAACCCTAAGGCGTTTGGTGAACAGGACATAGATCTTCTGGGTTTCTTTTGGTCTACTGTGGTGTGTTTGGGTAGGTCTATCACCACAAAGGTGTATGTGGCAGTGAATGGAAGAGACATTGTGGGTTGGAAAGATCTTGCAAGACTGGGCATCATTCTGTGCCCAGGTCAAGACCCTCCTATTGTCTTGGGAGAGCCCAGTTTGGATTTGTTGTCGGTGGATTTTAAGGATGACTTTACTAGCAGAATGATTGAGTCCTACCCTGGTGTGTTTAAAGACGTAGTTGGTAATGTGTTGGGTTTTGAACACAGCATTAGACTTAAGAAAAATACTTTGCCGGTAGTGCACGGGGTCAGGCCTGCTCCACTTAGTATCAGACAGGATCTTAAAGTACTTTTAGCCAAACTCAGGGAGGAGGGAATCATTGCACCTATTAATGCCTCTGAATGGATTTCTCTCATTGTTTTATCCCAAAAAAAAGACTGGGGATCTCAGGTTATGTGTGGACTTGAGATCACTCAACCAGAACATTGTGGATGATTGTCATCCTCTCCCACACATTCAGGAGATGCTGGCTAATGGTGGGTGCTCAGAATTTTTCTCGATCATTGACTTGCACTCAGCCTATCACCAGGTCCAACTCTCGGAAGAATCACAGTCACTCAGCGCCTTTGTAACTCCGTTTGGGGCCTTGAAATTTGCCTTTGGGACTCGCATCGGTGGCAAGTGTATTTAAAAAATTGATGGATGGTTTATTTGGTGACATGCCACATGTGCAAGCATTCCAAGACGATATACTTGTTTATACAGACACTAAGGAAGAACATATTCAAGTTCTTCATAAACTGTTAAGTACGCTACAAACTAGAGGTATGACTGATAACGAGTAAGTGCAAACTTCTAGTACAGGAAATTGAGTATTTAGGACACCTCATTTCAGATAAGGGGATCAAACCAAAGTTGTGTAATGTGGAAGGTATTAAAAATGCTCCGGCTCCCAGTGATATAGAGGGGTTGCGTTCCTTTTTGGGCTTTGTGAGTATTACGCAAGGCTTGTACCAGGGTATGCCATGCCCGTACAACCCTTAAGATCTCTTCTCAAGAAAGGTATGAAATTTGAGTGGAACAGCACTGTCAATGCAGTGTTTGAAGAGGTTAAGCTTTTGGTGGTGAATGCTTCTACTTTGCGACCATTTGTGTCTACAGGAAAATCTTTCATCACGGTTGACGCCAGCCTTAAGGGGCTTGGGGCTGTATTTGGTCAGTGGGTGGATGGGCAGGAAAACACTATAGTGTTTGCTTCCAGAGCTTTGTCGAGTGCTGAAAGTAATTACAGCATCATTGAAAGAGAAGCACTAGCTATAGAAGTTCAAAACGTATATTTGGGGAAGTTCCTGCGAAAATTTCGCAGACCATAAACCTTTGGTTTTACTTTTGACTGGGAATGGCTTGGGTAGGGCTTCTGCACGTTTGGTTCACTTGCTTTCTAAATGACAGGAGTACAATTTGGTGGTCAAATATATTCAAGGAGGGAAAAACATTCGTGCAGATTGCTTATCACGTCTTACTGTTACATAAAACACGGACTCATTTGATAGTTCTGATAGAGAATGCGTAGTGGGGATCATTGATGCTGTGTTTGCTTGTCAGGGGTCCGTCACTCAAGAAGAATGGGGTGCAGCTATGAAAGGAGATGATACCTTGAAAAAAGTTGAGTACTTCATCAAGAACAAGTGGCCATCTGAGAAAACTCTCACTGGTGAGATGAGGTGTTTCGCTCAGGTTGCTGAGGAATTATCTTTTGAGGAGGGCATCTGTATGAGGAATGGTTTTTTTGTACCTCCTGCTAGTCTCAGGAAGAAAATTATTTGCATGGCACATGAGGGACACCTGGGAATTTCAGCCACCACCAAGAGAATTAAGCAAGTTTACTGGTGGCCGGGTTGGATAAACAAGTTTCTAACTTTGTTGAAGTATGCAATCAGTGTGTTGTATCTGATAAACATTGGAAGTTGTCTAAGAAACCCTTATCCCCAGTTCCTTTTCCTGGAAGAACATGGGAGATTACTTTAGATTTTTCTGGGCCTTTCAATTTGCTTTCTTCTGACAAAAGGTACTTGCTGGTAGCCATTGACTACTTCTCAAAGTGGTTGTATTACTCCTTTCTAGAGGTAGCCAACTCTTCAACAGTTATCAATTTTCTTGAAAATATATTCAAGGTGGAAGGTTCACCCAGCTGCATAGTTACAGACAATGGCATACATTTTGTTTCCAAACAAATGGAAGACTTTATGAAGAAGTTTGGTGTGAAGCATGCTCATGTAGCTTTGTACAGTCCTTCCTCTAATGGACTAGTTGAGAGGGCAAATCGCTTTTTAAAAGAAGGTGTACAGTCTGCTCTTGCTGCTAACATCAATGTTGCTGAGTTTTTACAAGAAAAGGTTTGGGCATATCTTACTTCACCTCATTCTACCACTGGGGTAACCCCGTTCAAGGCACTCAGAGGGGGCTGAGACAGAATATCGAGTAAAAAATATCGAATTGCACAAATATCGTGGTAAAAATATCGTGGGTCAGGAACTTCGACAGACAAATTCTCATGTTCAAGAATATCGATTTTAGGTAAGTAATATCGATTTAAAAATTATCGAAGTGTTTAATTTCGTTTGCAAAAATATAGGGGCCGATTCCGATCTCGGCCGGTAGGGCACCGAATCGGATTCGGCTTAACCGGATCCGATTCGGAGCCCTATTTCCCGACCGAGTCGTACGTGCGTCCGGGCGAGGGAGTACGATGCGTGCGGTCGCGAGATCCCCGACCGACTCGTTCGTAGGACCCGACCGCTCCGACCGACTCGCACGGGGACGACGCGCACCGCGCAATGGAGACGTTCCCCGGCCGGGTAAGTACGATGCGCACCTCGACCACTCCGACCGACTCGCGCAGTCCGGCTCCAAGGAGCTGTCGGAGCCGCACTTTGGGGGTCCGTGTCGGACCCCCCTGGAAGCGTAGGTGCGCGAGTCGCACACAGGGGGGACCCATGGGTCCCCCCTACACGTGCATGCATGGTGCGACACGCATCGACGCGAACATGCTGTAGGGGGCGCCCTTGTTCGCGTCGTGCCCATTGAGTCAATGGGAGCCCGTGTACGCGTCGTACGACTGGCTCCCATTGACTTCAATGGGAGTCCGACCGAATCGAGTCCGATAGCATACGTGCGCATCGTACTCGTTCGGTCGGACTGCTAGGGTCCGATTCGGTCGGAAATCTCTCCGGGTCCGGCTCGGTCGGGGAGATTTCCGGCCTGAATCGGAATCGGCCCCAAAGTTGTTAAAAATATCGATTTTTTTATTAATGTTATGTATTTTAGTATATATTTTCTATGTGTGTGATGTTTGTTTTTTTGTATAAGAATTGTTTGTATTTTTATTATATGTGTTAAAATTTTAGTAGTTATTATTTTTTTTTTATTTGAATTTTGCGTTTTTAGTTCCGTAGCGGGTTGTGGGTTTATAGGGGAATAGGGTAGGAAGTAATTTAATTATATAACATTTATTGATTATTTTTATTTATTAATATTTGTTTAATTGAGATGTTATAGAGTTAAATTTTTTAATTAATAATTATTAATTATTTAATAATTAGTTGTTAATTAATTTAAATTAATTAATTAGTAATTAATGATGGTAATTGTGTAATTAATTTTAGGTGTGTGTTGTGGTGTTTATAGGTGTAAATGGTGGGAAGGGTGGGAAGTAATTTCTTTTTTATTGATGAATTATTAATTAGTTGTCAATTTAAATTCATTAATTAGTAATTGATTATGGTAATTGTGTAATTCATTTTAGGTGTGTGTTGTGGTGTTTATAGGTGTAAATAGTGGGAAGGGTGGGAAGTAATTTATTTTTTATTGATGAATTATTAATTAGTTGTTAATTAATTTAAATTAATTAATTAGTAATTAATTATGGTAATTGTGTTCTTAATTTTAGGTGTGTGTTTTGGATATTATAGAGTTAAAGAATGTGTACTCAATGAATGTTTATTATCTTTTTTATTAATAATATTTTTTACATTCATTATTAATTATGTTAATTATGGAAATAAATTTAAATAAAAATGTTGAAGTATTTTTTTATTGGTGTGGTGTTATAGGGTAGGAAATAAAATAAATACATTTATGTTTTAAATAATTTGTTTGTTAATATTTGCTCCTCTTAAATAAATATTGTTTATAAATGTATTTATTAATTTATTTTATATAATATTTGTACCTTTTTGTTATATGTAATTAACATTATAATATGTGTTCTTTTTATATGTTTAATATATTTAATCGTATATTTTTATAATATTGTTTATTTATTTTTAAGATTATTTAATTTTTTTCAATTGTTTAAATGTTATTAGTAATTTTTCTTTCTCTGCTATCCAACACTTTCCCTACTGTTGCACTCACTGGGTTGGGAATAGTAATTTTTACCCCTCCGCTATCCAG
Organism: Calotriton arnoldi; assembly: GCA_963921515.1. Classification (NCBI taxonomy): domain Eukaryota; kingdom Metazoa; phylum Chordata; class Amphibia; order Caudata; family Salamandridae; genus Calotriton; species Calotriton arnoldi. Next base: position 9,266 of record CAWUFW010003243.1, read on the forward strand.
CATTTTCCCTACTGTTGCACTCATTAGAGTGGGAATAGTAATTTTACCCCTCCGCTATCCAGCACTTTCCCTACTGTTGCACTCATTGGAGTGGGAATAATAATTTTTACCTCTCCGCTATCCAGCACTTTTCCTACTGTTGCACTCACTGGAGTGGGAATAGTAATTTTTACCTCTCCGCTACCCAGCACTTTCCCTACTGTTGCACTCATTGGAGTGGGAATAGTAATTTTACCCCTCCGCTATCCAGCACTTTCCCTACTGTTGCACTCACTGGAGTGGGAATAGCAATTTTTACCCCTCCGCTATCCAGCACTTTCCCTACTGTTGCAGTCATTGGAGTGGGAATAGTAATTTTTACCCCTCCGCTATCCAGCACTTTCCCTACTGTTGCACTCACTGGAGTGGTAATAGTAATTTTCCCCTCCGCTATCCAATACTTTCCCTATTGTTGCACTCACTGGAGTGGGAATAGTAATTTTTACCCCTCTGCTATCCAATATGTTCCCTACTGTTGCACTCACTGGAGTGGGAATAGTAATTTTACCCCTCCGCTATCCAAAACTTTCCCTACTGTTGCACTCACTGGAGTGGGAATAGTAATTTTTACCCCTCCACTATCCAGAACTTTCCCTACTGTTGCACTCACTGGAGTGGGAATAGTAATTTTTACCCCTCGGCTATCCAGCACTTTCCCTACTGTTGCACTCACTGGAGTGGGAATAGTAATTTTACCCTCCGCTATCCAGCACTTTCCCTACTGTTGCACTCACTGGAGTGGGAATAGTAATTTTTACCCCTCCGCTATCCAGCACTTTCCCTACTGTTGCACTCATTGGAGTGGGAATAATAATTTTACCTCTCCGCTATCCAGCACTTTTCCTACTGTTGCACTCACTGGAGTGGGAATAGTAATTTTTACCCCTCCACTATCCAGCACTTTCTCTACTGTTGCACTCATTGGAGTGGGAATAGTAATTTTTACCCCTCCGCTATCCAGCACTTTCCCTACTGTTGAACTCACTGGAGTGGAAATAGCAATTTTTACCCCTCCGCTATCCAGCACTTTCCATACTGTTGCAGTCATTGGAGTGGGAATAGTAATTTTTACCCCTCCGCTATCCAGCATTTTCCCTACTGTTGCACTCATTAGAGTGGGAATAGTAATTTTTACCCCTCCGCTATCCAGCACTTTCCCTACTGTTGCACTCATTGGAGTGGGAATAATAATTTTTACCTCTCCGCTATCCAGCACTTTTCCTACTGTTGCACTCACTGGAGTGGGAATAGTAATTTTTACCTCTCCGCTACCCAGCACTTTCCCTACTGTTGCACTCATTGGAGTGGGAATAGTAATTTTTACCCCTCCGCTATCCAGCACTTTCCCTACTGTTGCACTCACTGGAGTGGGAATAGCAATTTTTACCCCTCCGCTATCCAGCACTTTCCCTACTGTTGCAGTCATTGGAGTGGGAATAGTAATTTTTACCCCTCCGCTATCCAGCACTTTCCCTACTGTTGCACTCACTGGAGTGGTAATAGTAATTTTTCCCCCTCCGCTATCCAATACTTTCCCTACTGTTGCACTCACTGGAGTGGGAATAGTAATTTTTACCCCTCTGCTATCCAATACGTTCCCTACTGTTGCACTGACTGGAGTGGGAATAGTAATTTTTACCCCTCCGCTATAAAAAACTTTCCCTACTGTTGCACTCACTGGAGTGGGAATAGTAATTTTTACCCCTCGGCTATCCAGAACTTTCCCTACTGTTGCACTCACTGGAGTGGGAATAGTAATTTTTACCCCTCGGCTATCCAGCACTTTCCCTACTGTTGCACTCACTGGAGTGGGAATAGTAATTTTACCCCTCCGCTATCCAGCACTTTCCCTACTGTTGCACTCACTGGAGTGGGAATAGTAATTTTTACCCCTCCGCTATCCAGCACTTTCCCTACTGTTGCACTCATTGGAGTGGGAATAATAATTTTTACCTCTCCGATATCCAGCACTTTTCCTACTTTTGCACTCACTGAAGTGGGAATAGTAATTTTTACCTCTCCACTACCCAGCACTTTCCCTACTGTTGCACTCATTGGAGTGGGAATAGTAATTCTCACCCCTCCGCTATCCAGCACTTTCCCTACTGTTGCACTCACTGGAGTGGGAATAGCAATTTTTACCCCTCCGCTATCCAGCACTTTCCATACTGTTGCAGTCATTGGAGTGGGAATAGTAATTTTTACCCCTCCGCTATCCAGCACTTTCCCTACTGTTGCACTCACTGGAGTGGTAATAGTAATGTTTCCCCCTCCGCTATCCAATACTTTCCCTAATGTTGCACTCACTGGAGTGGGAATAGTAATTTTTACCCCTCTGCTATCCAATACTTTCCCTACTGTTGCACTAACTGGAGTGGGAATAGTAATTTTTACCCCTCCGCTATCCAAAGCTTTCCCTACTGTTGCACTCACTGGTGTGGGAATAGTAATTTTTACCCCTCCGCTATCCAGAACTTTCCCTACTGTTGCACTCACTGGAGTGGGAATAGTAATTTTTACCCCTCGGCTATCCAGCACTTTCCCTACTGTTGCACTCACTGGAGTGGGAATAGTAATTTTACCCCTCCGCTATCCAGCACTTTCCCTACTGTTGCACTCACTGGAGTGGGAATAGTAATTTTTACCCCTCCGCTATCCAGCACTTTCCCTACTGTTGCACTCATTGGAGTGGGAATAATAATTTTTACCTCTCCACTACCCAGCACTTTTCCTACTGTTGCACTCACTGGAGTGGGAATAGTAATTTTTACCTCTCCACTACCCAGCACTTTCCCTACTGTTGCACTCATTGGAGTGGGAATAGTAATTTTAACCCTCCGCTATCCAGCACTTTCCCTACTGTTGAACTCACTGGAGTGGGAATAGCAATTTTTACCCCTCCGCTATCCAGCACTTTCCATACTGTTGCAGTCATTGGAGTGGGAATAGTAATTTTTACCCCTCCGCTATCCAGCATTTTCCTTACTGTTGCACTCATTAGAGTGGGAATAGTAATTTTTACCCCTCCGCTATCCAGCACTTTCCCTACTGTTGCACTCATTGGAGTGGGAATAATAATTTTTACCTCTCTGCTATCCAGCACTTTTCCTACTGTTGCACTCACTGGAGTGGGAATAGTAATTTTTACCTCTCCGCTACCCAGCACTTTCCCTACTGTTGCACTCATTGGAGTGGGAATAGTAATTTTTACCCCTCCGCTATCCAGCACTTTCCCTACTGTTGCACTCACTGGAGTGGGAATAGCAATTTTTACCCCTCCGCTATCCAGCACTTTCCATACTGTTGCAGTCATTGGAGTGGGAATAGTAATTTTTACCCCTCCGCTATCCAGCACTTTCCCTACTGTTGCACTCACTGGAGTGGTAATAGTAATTTTTCCCCCTCCGCTATCCAATACTTTCCCTACTGTTGCACTCACTGGAGTGGGAATAGTAATTTTTACCCCTCTGCTATCCAATATGTTCCCTACTGTTGCACTCACTGGAGTGGGAATAGTAATTTTTACCCCTCCGCTATCCAAAACTTTCCCTACTGTTGCACTCACTGGAGTGGGAATAGTAATTTTTACCCCTCCACTATCCAGAACTTTCCCTACTGTTGCACTCACTGGAGTGGGAATAGTAATTTTACCCCTCGGCTATCCAGCACTTTCCCTACTGTTGCACTCACTGGAGTGGGAATAGTAATTTTACCCCTCCGCTATCCAGCACTTTCCCTACTGTTGCACTCACTGGAGTGGGAATAGTAATTTTTACCCCTCCGCTATCCAGCACTTTCCCTACTGTTGCACTCATTGGAGTGGGAATAATAATTTTTACCTCTCTGCTATCCAGCACTTTTCCTACTGTTGCACTCACTGAAGTGGGAATAGTAATTTTTACCTCTCCACTACCCAGCACTTTCCCTACTGTTGCACTCATTGGAGTGGGAATAGTAATTTTCACCCCTCCGCTATCCAGCACTTTCCCTACTGTTGCACTCACTGGAGTGGGAATAGCAATTTTTACCCCTCCGCTATCCAGCACTTTCCATACTGTTGCAGTCATTGGAGTGGGAATAGTAATTTTTACCCCTCCGCTATCCAGCACTTTCCCTACTGTTGCACTCACTGGAGTGGTAATAGTAATGTTTCCCCCTCCGCTATCCAATACTTTCCCTACTGTTGCACTCACTGGAGTGGGAATAGTAATTTTTACCCCTCTGCTATCCAATACTTTCCCTACTGTTGCACTCACTGGAGTGGGAATAGTAATTTTTACCCCTCCGCTATCCAAAACTTTCCCTACTGTTGCACTCACTGGTGTGGGAATAGTAATTTTTACCCCTCCGCTATCCATAACTTTCCCTACTGTTGCACTCACTGGAGTGGGAATAGTAATTTTTACCCCTCGGCTATCCAGCACTTTCCCTACTGTTGCACTCACTGGAGTGGGAATAGTAATTTTACCCCTCCGCTATCCAGCACTTTCCCTACTGTTGCACTCACTGGAGTGGGAATAGTAATTTTTACCCCTTCGCTATCCAGCACTTTCCCTACTGTTGCAATCACTGGAGTGGGAATAGTAATTTTTACCCCTCTGCTATCTAACACTTTCCCTACTGTTGCACTCTTTGGAGAGGGAATAGTAATTGTTGCCCCTCTGCTATCCAACACTTTCCCTACTGTTGCACTCCCTGGAGTGGAAATAGTAATTTGTACCCCTCCGCTATCCAACATTTTCCCTACTGTTGCACTCACTGGAGTTAGAATAGTAAATTTAATTCTTCCGCTATCCAACATTTACCCTACTTTTGCACTCACTGGAGTGGGAATAGTACATTTTAACCCTCCGCTATCCAACACTTTCCCTACTGTTGCACTCACTGGAGTTGGAATAGTAAATTTAATTATTTTGCTATCCAAATTTTTTCCTAATGTTGTATTTATTGTATTGCAAAATGTATGTTTTTTTTTTTTTTAATAGTTTAATGTTTTAATTAATTATAGAATGGTTTTTTAAATTTTAAATTATTGATAAATGTATATATTTTATTTTTATATCATTTAAAAGTTTAAAAATTAAATAAAGATAATAGTTAACAAATTATTTTAAAGTAAATATGTGTATATGTATAAATTATTATGTTTGCGTTTATATTTTTTAATTAAGTTTATTTTTTATATTTAGTTAAAATGTATATCAAATTTAATTTATTTTGTTAAAGATAATATTAATATTTTATTAATTTAATATATTTTATTTATCTTTTTAAATCAATATTTTTTACATCTATATTTTTAACTTCGATATTTTTGATTCTATATTTTTGTACTTACCTGTTTAAGTATAGGGAGTCGATATTTTTGCATTTTATATATTTTTTCCAATATTTTTTACATCGATGTTTTTAGCATCGATATTCTATCAGTGAACCCACTCAGAGGAAGGGTAGCTAGATCCAAACTTGTGCCAGACTGGTTTCTTAATTTCCAGGCTGGATTTAATCTAGATAAGGGACGAGTCGAAGGGGAGGATGCTCAACTCATCAGAGACAGGGTGTTGGCGCAACAAATTCTGTAAGATGGGAGGTCTAAAGTCAAGGATACACACTTTGCTGTCAACAATTGGGTGCTCATAATGAAACTATACAGAGTCAGCAGAGGACAGTCCAAATTTTCACTTCCCGTGCACATTGTCAGAGTCAGTAAACCGTCTGTTTTGCTGGATTGGAAGGGATGGTGGATTAAGGACAATGTGGTTCGTTTATTAGATAAACAAGTTGATATCTATAAGAGGGTTTATGCTGATAGAACCGAGGTTGACGAATCTGATCTAGGCTTTCATGTTGAGGTTTCATCTGAACATGCAATTCAAAGGCCACACACTACTGTGATGGCTGGTAGAAATGATTCGGTAACCAGTTGTCAGGACAATTGTGTCGGCAGAATACTTCGGTCACCCGAGGTTGGCAAGAGCGTGGTTGACGCTGATCTTTCTATATCAGGTGTTCAGAATAATTCAGTTCAAGAAAACATTTTTTCTCGCAGCCAGCGCTCAATCAAATTGCCTGTGAAATTGCGTGATTATGTCCTCACCTAATTTGTTTTGTGTATAAGGAAGGGGGGTGATGTGGTATTCGTGGGGTCTCTTTGCATCGTATGTTTCTTTATTTCTCATGATTCTCTGCTCGCGCAGAGCTTGTGTTCTACTTAATGTGTTTGTTCTATGCACTTGGTTTGGAACCATTGGCCTCGAGTCCTCATCTAGTTCTAGAGAGTACAGATAGGCAGTTATCTGCTGCTCTGAGCTGGATGGGAGCTTGTCGTTGTGAGTCCTATAAATAAACATCTGGAAACTACTTACCACACGAGTCAGTGTCTTCTTTCCTGCTCCACGGAGTTTGCTTGATGTCATACCACAGTGCGTTATTACCTTTAGTAGAGCTTTCATGCGTTCTCAGAATTAGGGAACCTTCGTTGCCAATGTCTTGCGCCTTGAGCGCCTTGAGACCCTCACGGGTAAGTAGTGCGCTTTACAAGTGTTATGATTGATTGATTGATTGATTGCGGATTCCGTCACAGACTAGAATCTGTTTTTAATTGTTTGAATCAGAACATCACGTCACTGACACGCTGCTTTCATCTATGTTTGGTTTAAATAGTTAGCTTGAGTGGTTTACGTAGCCAGTGGTTTATTAATTTGGGTATGGGCCAACTAGCAGGAGTGGTTTGTGCATTGCTCAGTGTAATGTAAATGTCTGGTGTTGTTGCCTATGGTTTCTTATAAGAGTCCACACTGAACTATCAATAGTGTGATGTTGTTTTGTTGAGTCTTGTGTTGTCATGGGGTGGTGTATTTCTTTATGAAGAAGAAAGTGTTACTGTGAGTTTGATGAGGTCTAGTTATTTAATGTCTCAGAGCAGTGTTGGATGTATGTGCGGCGTTTTGCCTCATGTGCTGTATTTGCATTGGAGGTTTTGATTGCTGTTTATCTGTTGCGAGCTGGGTGATACACAACTGCATGGAATATCACAGATGCCCTGGATGTGCCTGCCCAATGTTGTTTGCTGGCTGTTGTGTGTAAAACAACAGACAAATACCTAATACTTGGGCACGGCTTTGCGGTCATAAATGCATCCTTGGCCAGTGTGTGTTGTAGTGTGTGTTTTATATTGTGGCATGTGCTGCTGAGAGCTAGTTGATATCTACCTGTGTAGATTATCTGAGATGTGTTGGAAGACTGTGAAGAGTATTGTCTTATGTGTTGCGTTGGATAACTGTTTATTGTTTAAAGGGGTTTACGGTTCTAAGTGTGGTGACAGACAACTATATATGTTGGATGTGTGCATTATGTTCTGTCTAATGTTTCCTGTCAGAAGAGGTCTGAATACCCAATTGATCTTCCCATCAATATCTGGCGGATTAAGGGTTATCCAAGCACTGGCAGACAAGGCATGCCATACAATTCCAGACACAGAGATCCAACGTGCACGGCCCAAGTCCTGCTCTACTACAAAGCCGCTGTCCCTGATTACAGTTGACCCTGAAAAGGGTGTGATATTTATTGCACCAGATATATTCTGACACCACATGGATCAGAATTTATCAGGTGAGATAAACAGCACCCAATCACTGCACTGGAATTGGGGCATAATTTGCAGATTTTGGTGCTTAAGGCTTCAAAATCCACGTTGTTTTATTTCTATGGTATTTTTCCTCCAGTTAATATTGGTCAGTTTTTACTACCCGAAATGTATGCTTGGTGTGCGGTGCTTATTGTATTGTAATTGCATTTATATAGCGCTTAATACTCAGCTTGTAAATTTAATATGTGCAGTATAAGAGTTACCATACATATCACAATCTATTGGGGCAACGTAGTTGAGGCATCTGTGTCAGCTTGAACATTGCTTCCTCAGGCACAAACTAGGACATTCCTTGTGTATTTCCATGACATTTTACCTGCAGAAAAACGACCTGCCTTCGAGACACGACAAGGAGCAGCCCAGCTGCACCCCTGTGGTGTTTGCACATCTGGTGCTTTAGCGATAGGGACCACAGATGCAGGAGCTACCGACTGCAGACATCAAGATATACAGATGATATAATTTTCCCTATAAAGGACAGAGAGCCTGATTTAGGGCTTATCAGAAAGGTACTCTGCCACAAACTTGACAGCTAGACGAATCCATCAAACTTTAAATCGGGCCCAGAGCCTTTGGAAATCAGAGATCCATGTTCAAAGAAAAGAAGCAAAAACTCACATTAGAACTGACAATCTACCATTGGGAATCACGGGGCAGATTTACAAGCCCCTTGCGTCATTTTTGCACCGCCGTTGCGTCACTCACGGCAGAGAGGGTTACTCCATACATTCTACCACCCGCTCCTCTCGCCAGAACTGAGGCACAAGCCGAGATGCTCTCTATGCAAATGTATGGTTCTTAATTCCAGTGCAGAGGCGTAACAACGCCCCCCCACCTCCGCGGTGCGGGGGCGACCTCCGGTGGGCCTCCTCCCGCACTGGCAGGTCCCTGGCCTGAGAGCTCCAGACTAGGGGGCAGATTTACAAGCCCCTTGCGTCATTTTTGTGCCGCCGTTGCGTCACTTTTTGTGACGCAGCGGCGGTGTAAAAATGCGGCCCATTTACAGCATGACGCATCTAGGGAGATGTGTCACGTAGTAAAGCCCTTCGTCACATTACACCTGCGTCAGGTATAATGTATGCAGGGTGGGTGTTCCAATGCAAAAAGCCTCGTAGAAGTGACGCTGTGAAATCTACAAGATTTCACTGCGCCACTTCTAGGACACCACTGCGTCAAAACCTTACACCTGCTTGGAGCAGGCGTAAGGAGTGACGCAGCACAATGAGGATAGGCCTCCCCATGCATTGCTGAAGTTGCGTCGTGCTTGCGACACGACTCCAGTAATGGGTAACTTTTGCGCCAACAGATGCGTTAGAATTTCTGATGCATCTGTCAATCCTTGCGCCATGGTGCTTCGTATTGTAAATACGGCGCACCCATGGTGGTGCAAGGGTTTCTCAGGGTGGCGCAGGGAAAGTGACACATCTCTACGGATGCGTCACTTTCTTGTAAATCTGCCCCCACATCTCTCTGCCCACGCTACAACTTTGCCTCTGTCTCGATGCTCCCCAGTCTACAGCCCACAAACACCGACTCGATTCACAACAGACTAGCTGTTCACTGCGTCTCCTTTCCACCCTCCAGTGCTTAATTTGTAATAAGTGCCAGGGCCGTGTGAGGAGGCCACTGCAGCTTGCACTTCCCATTGTTTCTACTAGCGCTGCCAACGATAGTGCCATCACAACTAACCATCACACTCACACAATTGTGACATTTCAGACTTTAAATATACATTAAAAATGACTAATGCATGCAGCCCAAGCTATTTTTATAGCTTTGGTGGCAGATATTTGTGATTTCATTGCATATTCAATTATTAAACAACTGGTGCTGTGCTCCTCACAAAATTAGACAAACAGCGCCACCATGTGGCAATTTTTCCACTCATTCTACACTCTCTTCTTTCCCTACCTCTCCCTACTACTCTCTTTAGCATCTTCTCACCTCCCAGTTTCCACTTTAACCCTTGTCCTCCTTCTCACACCCCCTACTACCTTCCCAACCTCTTTATAGATCCACTTGTTCTTACTACAGGCCATTTCACTCCCTCCGCGTTCAGCACCATGGCCATCAGCCTTAGGCTGAAAGGCTGCATGCGGTAGACTCGCTTCTGTATTGGACCGATGAGGTAATAACGCTGGAATGGAATGTGTTCTGCTGAAATCCCACTGTTTGAAAATGCCATGTTACAAGTATTTCATTCCCTCGCTTTTTTGTCTCTTTAGTAATTCGTGTTGTAAGTAAGAGTCACCCACCTCCAACCCCTACACTAGCCTACCGGCTTATTCACGTGAATCACGTCTATGCAATGTGAGAGGCAGCCATTCTTACTCTTACGAGGAAGGCCGAAGCACGTGAAAAGTAAATGTTAACACCGTATGTGGGCCTCCTCACCGGAAGGCCCATAGCTCCCGCTCTTCCTCCTGCCCTCAATCGGGAGCACCTCTCAGGCTGTGACAGCTTTGGAATGTGAACCCCGCTCCCCTCCGCCCTCCACTTCAGGAGGAAGCACGGCGGTGGCGCTAATCTGCCGTAATTGGATTTACGGGATGTGCTCGATCCAATTACACGATCCTAATGAAAGGAGCCACGTTACACTTGTGATGTGCCTCGCTTTCAGACGCTGTGATTAATTGCGCGCCGGTACACCAGCCTGTGGGGCCAAGGAGGGTTGGGCCGGCGAGCACCGCCAAGTGGGAGAACTGAAGAAGGTAAGCGCCGCTGCCTGGCCAATAGAGAAGAGCTGTCTATGGAGCTCCTGACGCCGTTTTGGAGAGAAAAAGGGTGAGGGGAGGTGGGGGGCGTGGCGTGGGCTGGAAGGTAGAGTAGAAAGGTGCTGACGCTGGCCTATTGCTTCTAGAATGGCATTAGGTACAAAGGGCGATGGCCGGGTGGGCAGTGCAAAGGAGCTGTATGTGGCACTAATGACTAGTGTGCACAAAGGGGGAGACTTGGAAAGGTCAGTGGAGAGTAGCTAGCTGTCTGCGGCGCTATAGACGACGTAGTGTTGGGCAGAAAGGTATTAGCACCAGGACACCTTTGGTTAGTAATCAGATAACATAACAAAAGAGGAGGGTTAGGACTGGGCAAGGTCGCACTGGGCCACAAAATAGGCCGGGGCACAAAAAATTGAAGTGGCCCCCATTAGCGAATCAGATAGCTAAAAAGGTGCCCAAATTCTGCAAATTAATTAACAATTACTAACAACAGGCATTTCAAAATGTTCCTTTGATGATGTCAGCCTGGACTGAGACACCTTGTGACATTATTCATGGGTGGCCCCCTCTCACCTATGCCATAAATCGTGCCACGGGCACCATAAACCAGAGCCCTGCCACCAGCAGTATAGTGGTCCTTCCATTCAAACCATAAGCCAGTTGGCCTTACCGAGCCGTAAAGCAGGGTTGATGGCGCCAAAGCCATACACCAGTGACACCCGCACTATTCCCTCGGTCCCTGTTCCTCATTTCAGTTCTTATGTATTGAAGGACGTCCTCCTCTGACCGCATCTGTTTTCTTCTAATTAGAAATGGAAGTATTTTTACCGTGCTTATCATGCTGGACCCTCCCTTTCTCCCTAAACAGTGTTGCACATATCATATCGTCCTGTGTTTTTTCTATGACTCAGACAGCGTATGCTCTGCCTGTAGCGAGGCTAAATTGTGGCTTACCAAGAACATAGAGGGCCTTAGAACCCACCTAATGTTTACCCCTGGTTGGCTTAACTTGTTACTCTTTATTTATTTATTTATTTAAAGAGTTTTATATAGCGCTGGCTAGACCCGAAGGTATCAGAGCGCTTTACATAAGGTTCCACATAGTTGCAAACTTACATCAGTTACAAGTTACCAATGATACCAGTAAAAACATTTAAGGAGCATAGAAGAAAAGGAAAGTGGAGTGAGAAGGGTAAGGGAAAAAGGGGTAGGGTATAGATACGACGGAGAGACGAAGGGAAAGTCTGCCCAAGGTCCGGCTGGGTAGGTGACGGCCAAGGGGGAATCCGCAGCCCATCTCCTCTTCAGCTATCAGGTAGCTCCACCGGGCATCGGTCAAATAGCTAGGTCTCAACAGAAAAACATTAAAGGGATAGAAGGCAAGAAGAAGGGAACGTAGAGGGGGAAGGGGGTAGGGAGAAGGGGTAGGAGGGAGATACGACAGAGAGACGAAGGAACGTCTGCCCAAAGTCCGGCTGGGTAGGTGACGGCCGAGTGGGGATCCACAGCCCATCTCCTCTTCATCTAACAGGTAGCTCCACCGGGCATCGGTCAAATGGCAGGGTCTCCACGGTCGAGGGAAAGCTCGAAGAGTACATGTCCTAGTGGGAGAGCAGAATCAAGGTCAGGTGAGGGATGTTGTTAAGATCAGGTCGATGACCAGTTCTATTGTCCAGGAGTGGTGGAGCATCGTGGAGAGACCAACTGAGGCGGCCATCTTGAGGTCAGGCAGGGGGGTTTTGACCTTGGTGTTAAGTTCAGTCGGTCCCCAAAATTCTCAATGACTCAAAAGCATAGGGGGTGCAATCAATGCAGTGAGGCGGCAGGAGGACAGGGCCAGTGTCCGCATGTCCGCATCCTCTTTTGTGTCACCGCCTCTGAAGAGTGACTGATGTTTAACTCGGGGGACGTTGCAGGTCGTGCTCGAGTGTCTCACCCTCTTCAGCCGCAACCGCAGCCACACCATAAATGAGCAGTGCGGCGAAATCACCCCTGTGGAGTCAGCCGGCATAAAGAGGTGAGGGCCGAGGGGTGGGGGCGTTGGATTGCAGATTGGAACAGGACAGTGGCATCACGGAGCATTACGTTGCTGGAGTTGTCGGTTATTATTGTTCAAAGCGGGCGCCATGTTGGAGTCAGGCTACCTGCTCCGGTGAGGTTTCTTTCTGTGGGACACGATGGGGTAGAGGTGCCCCGTTTTGTTGGCTGATGTCACCCCCTCCTTGCCACTTCTCGTCTGGGACAGTGATGCTGCTCCCCGCGGCGCACCCAAGCCCCCGTCGCTCACCTAGGCGAGGGTTGTGGCGTTCGCCGTATCCCGTAGAACGGCCGCCATCTTAGGGTCAGGCTGCATCGATAATTTCCCTTGCAACTTCAAGCAACATTCAATCTGCCGCAAAGGAGATTTTACCTTATCAGAGGTAAATTTTAGATAGATTTTACCTTACCACGAAGAACCCAATTTAAACGGGATCGCCCGCCCTGAGGGCCCGAGCATGGACTCGGCATCAGGGATTTGGGTGTTCAGAGTGCGGTAGGAGCGGGAGCAGCACTGTAAGGGTCCGGGTCCAGGAGTCCAGGATGTTGGATTTGCGTCACGGCAGCAGAAGGTCGATTGCCACACGGTCCGGAGTAGTTTCCCGGGGGCCCGCTCCCGATGTCGCGGCCCCCACTCAGCTACGACCAAGCGCGAGTCCGCTCAATCCCAGGCGCCATCTTGAGGCGCGATCGCCTGGCGAGAATAAAAGCCGATATCTCGGCAATGCAGCAGCCAGGTGGAACGGCGGCCACAGCGGCAGAGGCTCCCAATCTTCCGATGTCGGGAGTTAGCCCTTTTTGCTGGTTTTGTGGGGATTGAAGCACCGCACTAGGTTGTTGAGCGTGAGTCTTCCACGGAGCTTAAGCTCCGAGCAGCCATGATTTGCCTGCTTCTTATTCGTGTCCCAACTTGTCAATCTTGTGTTTCTCCCTCCCATGGAGCATTACCCATTTACAATCCCTTTTATTGACTGGCATCGCTGCTTCCATGTACTACTCTTTTCTTTTGTGTGAAGGACTCCATTAGAGTGCCTGTGTTTTCGAGCCGTCTCCCTGGTGTACATCTCTCCCCCTGCACTCCGTGTTACTCTCTGTTGCCTGACTGCTTCTCCAGGCCCTTCTCCTTCTTGCAGTCGCCTGTGTGCTTTTTCCTATTGCTTCCCCCCACCCGTGCCTTCCATGTTGCTTTCCCCCACCGTCTGTGTTGCTTTTGCTTCTGCCCTCTTCCCTGTTGCTTTCATATCCCCTCATGTGTTGCTTTGCCGTTCACCTCCTCACGGTCCCTCGTGTTGCTTTACCATTCACCCCCACCGTCCCACGTATTGCTTCACTGTTCACTCTACCCTACCCCTTGTTGCTTCTGCTCCTCTGCCCACTTTAAAAAAAAAAAAAGTTTTTGCTCATTTTATAATTCTTTTTAGTTACAGAACCAATTCGGATTGATAACTAAAAAGAAAAAAAAAGCGCCCATGCCATTTTGTAAGCACGCACCATGCACACGCATGCCTATAAAATTACACAGGTGCCACGTCAAACACTTTTTTTTTTAAACGTAGTAATGCTGCACAGGATTTTGCATCCTGTGCAGCATGGTTAAAAAACACATTTGAAAAGTCATTATGTCACAAAGGCGAGACCTATAGGCTTTCCCAATGCTTGTTGTCTTATACTTGCGGAACGGCATCTTTCAACCTAGGTAAGGTAAGTGCAAAATTAATTAAAACATATGTTTTCACATCACACTCCTTTTCTCTGGCCTAGTGATTCTGCTTTGTTTGGTTTGGCAGCGGGTGGGATGCTGTGCATCTATGCTAGAGCCGGGATCAGTGCTTAATTTGAGCCGTTGGTTTCCGGTGCTTATCACCGGCACTTGCTCATCAACACTGGCGCTATTCATGAGCACCAGTTAAGGACATATATTACGGGCAGATTAAGTGATTTGCCCAGAATCACAGGATGTTTAGCCAATGCCGAGACTCAAACCTGGTTCCCCAGCTCCGAAATTGGCAGCTCTGGCCATTATGCCACACCCTCTCTCCACTTTCATAGTTGGTTCTGTTTTAGGTGACACTAACAGGAGAAATGGGCTGGTGAAAGCTGTCTCCTGACGAGAGCACTGGCACTTTTTTTTTTTTTTTACAAATGAACCACTGGCCTGAAACCTGCTCACTGCAGCTGGTTATGCATGCATGTATGTAGAGCATCTATAGGGGGAAGGCAGGCAGCCCTTGCCCAATTATATAATTGTAAAATCTTGTTGGGAGTGAGATTGTGACTGGACAAGGGGATATTTAAAGCCCTGGCTCCTGCGGGGTGTATCTGTTATGTTATCTAGTTTTATAAAGCGCACATTCACCGAAAAGTCTCTTGGCGCTAAAGCTACAGAAGCAAACCTACAGTTATACGCTCTTACTGGTTAATCATAAGCCACCCTTAACAGCCAGGTCTTCAGGAGTTCCCTAAACTTGAAATAGCAGGAGGCAAACCTAATATCAGATGGTAAGGTGTTCCAGATACGGGGGTGGGGCAGTGTAAAAAAGCTGGAACCAACCAACGTCTTTTTAGTAAAGGAGGGGATGGACAAAAAGTTCAAATTATCTGGTTGTCTGCAGAGACGGTGGAGAGAAAGAGCTTGTAGAAGTGAAAGCACGTGGAAGATATAGCCTCTTCTCCCGAGAGGCAAGAGGAAATTAGATCTTCTGACAACCTGCAGGAATTGGTGGACAGGGCAGGAGCAGCTGCCTTACAAGCACAGAATTAAAGGCCTAACACAGATGACTCTGATTAAGATGAGGCTGAAACAGAAAGCCACCGAGGAAAGTTGGAGCAAGGAGTCAAGTTATAAATCATGTAAAAGAAAAATTGAATTTTCTTTTTAATGAACGATTTGGAAGTTAAGATGAATTATTTGAGTCCTAAGGGCCACTACTCCTTATGCGCTTCCTTTTCATAAAACTGTTACATATTCTCTTAAAAGAGTGTAAGAAATTGACAAAATGGGTTTATCCAGATTCCGTTTAAAATATTGTGATCTGGAGTTTCCTCATTCTGAATTAATTATTAGCAAACATGTCATCATCTTTGCCTACCGAGGACTCATTACTAATAGACTCAAAAACGTTGTAGAGGGAGCTCTGAATAGCGTATTTATCAACCAATTTCCTTTTAATGTAGCAACACATATATGCCATATATGCCATTTTTTAAAGGACATCCAAACAATATGTGAGTGTTTTCGTAAAGGTGAAGACTGTTCAGAACTTCTTTTTATAGTGTAGTAGTAGTAGAAACTTTATTGTTTGGTTAATTAAAACCGTAACAATGTTACATAAAAACATTTTTTGTGCGCATAATAAAACCATTAGACACGTGTAACTTCCTTAAATGAGAATTAAAATTGCCGTTCGGTGATTTTGTTTATATTTTAGGTTGAACTAGTGTGTTTTTAAGGCTAATTCATGATACTTTAGAAACTTTAGCAACTTACAGTTCAGTTGAGTGTCTGATGGATTAAGGCACTGGGTAATGGCAGCCCTACATGTCCTGATTTTCCTCTTTTTAAGGTCAGGCTGCAGTAAAGTGACTCGTGCCGCATAACAGTATGTGCAAATGCAAATCAGATGAATAAAATCCTCTTTTGTTTGACCACAAAGTCTACATGTTATGGGGCCTTTATATTTGCAGCTTGGTTGATCTGCTGTTGTTGGTAGGTCACCAAACCGCAGTGTCATCAGTCGTTTCTTGTAAAAGACAGAGAATGTGGCGCTTAAGTAGGGTGCTTGTTTTAATGAGTCGTCGTTATTAATTACCATCCATGCGTGTGTTCGCCTGCTGAATGTTGTTTTGTTTTCTACCAACGATTGAAGTCTTGCCATTTTGTTGGCGATATGTCTGAATACTGAAAAGGACAGACTTTTGTTCCACAGGTCTTCTCTCTTGGTGTTTTGAAGGGCTTTATGGAGAAAATTATTATATGAGGATTCTTTATCTTTCTCAACCTCTCTACCAAAGCGCTTCACTGAGTTTACAGTGTTCTCAGTTAAGTTTTATTTTGTACCAGCTTTTTACCGTCGAAAACATCCTTCCTAGTGTTTCATTTATTAGACCAAATTCCAGCCTCACCTGAGCTCGTGATGCACTTTTTGGCAGCTGGAAGGTCCGTTTATAGGTGGTAACCTGCAGTTTGTTTAGTAAAGCGGAATCTTTTCCGTGTTGAGTAATGCTGCCATAAGATAGTGTCGGCAGGAGCTGTGCTGCGATCATTGCTAGTAGTGGCTGAAACAATGGACATGCCTGTTTTTTTGCTAGAGTGCTGAAGGCGAATCTTAATGCACCAGACCTTTTTTCCGTGTAATTCCTTTGTGCTTGTTGGTTGAATCTGTTTCTAAGTAGACTCCTAAGTATTTGTAATTTGAAACTTCCTCCAGCTTCTTGCCGTTCAGCCAGATCTTGAGTTTGCAGCTTGATCTATTTTGAATCAACATGGTTTTCGTCTTGTTTATGTTGATTTCCAGTTTATTTATGGTTACAAAATTATGCATTTCTGTCAGCACCCTCTAGAGACCTACTTGCGTGAGGCTCATTAGTACAACGTCGTCAGCGTAAGAGAGGTGTGACAGTGGTAGAGACCCTAGCCGTGGAGCGTGAGTATTAGTTTGATCCAACCTTTGGGCTAAGTCGCTCGTGAACAGATAAAATAGGTGGGGGGCCAGCATGCAACCTTGTTCTAAACCTCGATTCGTTAGGATTTTCCTCGAGAACCTTGTCCCATCGCCTACTTTGACTCTTACCCAGGTGTTGGTGTATAGTTGAATTATTCCTCGTAGTAAATTTCCTGGGATTTTCCAGTCTTTTAGCTTTTTCCACAGCCTGTGACAGTCCACGCAGTCAAAGGCTGCCTTTAGGTCGACAAAGCAGAGGTGTAGTCTTTTCCTATCCCGTTACATTTGTTGGCGATCTGGGATACTGCTAGTATGTTCATAGCGGTTCCGGTTCCTTTCTTGAATCCGATTTGATTGACTGGGATCAGGTTCTGCTTCTCTGACCACTCTGTTAGGTCAGCCAGAATCATGGAAGCGTAATATTTTGCTTCAACATCAAGTAGTGCGATGAGTCAATAGTTTGCTGGGTTTGTTCGGTCACCCCCCTTGTGAATTGGATTTAACATGGAGCCATGCCAGCTTAGAGGGATATTGCCTAATATTTCTATTTCATTAAACAACATTGAAAGTTGTGTAAACAAGAATTTTATTTCTCCTTTAAATATTGCTTGGGGAATGCCATTTGGACCTGGTGCCCCAATGCTTCTTCCTCTTTTTATTATATCAATGGTGTCCTCATTTGAGAATTTTTGATCAAGATCTTTTCTTTTTAGTTGTTCTGCTGTTGCTGAGGCCGTCTTGTCTGTTTTGTGATCATTATTTGATTGGTGTTCCAGTATCTTCGTTTGAGATGAATCTGAAAGGATTTTCCCTTCGAATCTTTTTACCATGAAGGTCTACCCAGTTCTCCGCTTGCACATTGGAATTATACAAGATTTTAGTTGGCCTGTTCAGATTGTTTATTTAGTCCCAGAAAGCCCTCGAGTTTATTTGCTTTGCATTGAATACTAATTTGGCCCAGTTTACCCCGCATAAGGTTTTTTCTCTTCCCAGAGAAGTTTTTGTACTCCTTTCTCAACTGGTGTACTTTTTCCCATCCTTGATGGTCTGTGTCTGTAGTTTTATTGTTTCTGACGGCCTTTCGCAGTTTTTGTTTTAATGTTTTCAGTTTGTGTGAGGTGACTTTATCATTCCCTGTTTTCCTCCAGATACTATTTGTCATTAAAAATGTCATGTTGGATGTAAAGGCTGTCCAGGCGCTTATTAAATCAATATTTCTGTTATTGCGGCTGGTCAGTGCTTGGTTCATTATTTTAAGATTCAATTCTTGTGATGATGTATTTGTCCACCTCAAGCTTTTTAAGTTTGTTGTGTTTATGGTGCCATCCAATGATGGATTGTTTGGATGCCTTCCAGGGTGTACACCAAAAGAAATGTGCTGTTGACTATGGTCACTATGCATCGAGAAGTTAATAGATAATTGGACTAGATGCGGCATCAGGGGTAGGGAAATTATTGGGTAGTCCAGTATTGATTGAACTTTTGTACAGTGGAATGTGAATTTCGGCAGAGAGTCCTCTGTCGTTCTCCCGTTAACGTTGTCACGAGTTCCTGACCTGTAAAATCCGGCCTGTATACTGGCAGCTGAAATTGCAATGGGACTTCCCAATGTATGTTGTCGGATGTTAATTTGTCATCTTCGTCTGGTGTGTGAATCATATTGGAGTTGAAGTCACCTGTTATAATTATGTCCCAGTGGGGCTGCATATTTCTTACCTCTGCAACTGTTGATACAAGTAACGAGATTAATGCTTTTTTCTCTTTGGTACTTGGGTGTATGCATATGTTGATCAATAGTACTGTTCTAAATCCCGGATTCCCGCCATGTGAAAGTTTGATTAGTTTCGGGCAGCGATTTGGAGATATTAGTTGTTCGAATTTGATGTCGAGTGATGTAGACACATAAACTGTCAGACCTCCTTTCGGGCGGCCGTGACACTTGATTTTTCTTGCTTCTATGAAGTAATGCGTGTAGCCTTCTACAGGGAGGTTGTCCAGGGCCCATGTCTCTTGGAGCGCTATTATGTCATATTCTTCCCAGTCTTGTGGTGGTGTACCATCCTCAAGCTGTTTCTTTGCTCCCGCTATGTTCCATGATAGGAGGTGCAGTTTAAGTTTATCCTTCTTTGTTTTTATTGATGTTATCTCCCTGGGTAATTCTGTCTTGTGTGCATTTAGAGTAGCGGCTAGCCAGTGCCACTGTGGAGCAGAGCGGTCTGTTTGCATTTCGGAGTAGTTCGTCTGAGACGTATGATTAGGGCTGCTTTCTTGCACAATCTGCAGCACCGAATAAACCTGGGTTTTCCTCATTGGCTTTTTTAGTGACAGATAAAATTCTTTGAAGGTGCGTTTTGGCCATTAAGGGTTGGGGATAACTTTTCTTGGGTTACCTTGTTAGTTTTATGCCCCACGTGTCGACATTTTGTGTGTGGTTTAATATCAGTTGTACTATGTCTTCCGACTGCCAAGTAGTTAAGGTGTGTTCCGGGCGAGTGCGGTCCTCGTTAGGCAAAAATGCCACTGTTAAGAGATCTGTTGATTCTATATATTTCAGATCTGGTATTTCAGGCGTCAATTTTTATATGTTCTTTCTGTATAAGATGTGATATCGACCTTGTGATGTAAACAGTGGTGTGAAGATAATTTGATGTGCGTCCTTGTTGTTTTGGAGGAGAATGTTCCCTGTCCAGCGATTAAGATGGGCAGATTCTATTGTGATTTGCATTTTATCGGTTTCTGTAGCTTCTTTAGAGGTTGTATGTAACCTTGATTTGGTTGTTTGCAAACTCCTGTCCGAAATTGGGTTAAGGTGGACCTGGTGCTCTTCCTACTTGTTTGATTATTGGTCACCTAGAGCGATTTCCCTTGCCATGGGCGTCGCAGGATTTGTGGTACTGGCACACTGAATGTGTCGGTCATAGTTGCTTTTTATCCCATCTTCACCGGTTTTGATCCGATTTGTATGGTTGTCTTTAGTGGGGCTGGGTGCTGTGTGTTACAGATTCCTGGGGCTGTTACCTTGACCACCGTGACTATTTACACTGTTTTGTAGGTGTTGACATGATATTTTTGGACAGGTTTGTGAACCGCTACTGGCTTTCCTTTTGTTTTTTATTGATCTTGATTCTTTTGTTACCGCGTTGCTAGCATCATTGGCATTGGCTTTTGTTAATCTACTGTTTAGTTCACTTCTTGACTGGGCTTGTGGTGTCGGGCTATTTGTGCCTGATTCTTCTGTTATGTATATTTCCTCTGGGCCCTGCTTGATGGGATTATCTCCCTCTGCTGTACTGTTATCCTGAGCGGCAGGCACGCTGGATTCCGCCCCGTTGCTGGGTTTTTTGAAAATGGGGAATGGTTTCTGTGCAAGTTGGTTTGGCGCTTGACTTGTTTTTTTTCTTGCTTTCCTGTCTTGCTTTTTTGTCTCCTTGACTGCCTTCCAGTTTTTCGATCATGGGTGTTCCCGCCTTTTGCTGTCTGATCTTCCTTTATTGATACCGTGTTCAGTGGTGTTTGTGGCTGTGAGCTCATTGTTTCTCCTTTTGGTGCACCTGGTATGCCACATGTCCCAGCCCTTGTGGTTCCGTCCTTACTTAGTTCTTGTAGTTTCTTTCCTTGGTTTTCGTTGCCTTTGCTAGCCCCTTGTGATCGGAGATGTTAATTGGTTATTAGTGTGTTCGCTAATTGTGCTTTTTTGATGCTTATTAATTCTTCCAAAATTGCTGGTAGGGAGCTCAGTTTGTCCACGATGGGCCCACATTGGCAGGTTGCTTGTTTTGAAAAACGAGTAGCTAGGACTAAGTTTGTAAGTTGTTCTAATTTAGCGTTGATTCCTGAAATGTAAGTGGCCACAATGTTCATTAAATCTATTTGTATGTCTAGCTTGTCAGATTACATTACCATTGCCCTTGTTGAGGCTTGTAACGTGTTTAATAGCGTTGTAAAGAGGCCAGACTTACCGCACTGATCACCTACTGGGTGTACTTTGTCTTCATTTCCGTTGTTGTTTCCGATACTATCATTGTGTCTGGCATTGATTACCCCATGTAAGGACACTCTGGTGCCATCCTGATGTTAGATGATATTTGGGCTGATGCCCTGGAGTTAATCCACCCTTTCATTAGTTCCACATCGGCCTTTGTTTGGGCTGTGTCCTCAGATGAGATTGTAATTATACTTTCATTGTGTTTTCCAGGGCTTTTGTTTCTGGATTCCTGACTAATTGATTTTTAATCCATTGCTTCGAGGAGTTCCCTGTTGCCCGAGAGGGAGAAGGATCTTAGCCAGGAGTTTTCCCAATATTGCATTTGTTGCTTGACATTTCTGTTTAACACCTGGGAATCCACATCGTTTGTTGTTATTCTTGGTGTGGAGTGTATGTTTTTTTATCATGTGTGATTCCATAGTTGTTTTTGGGTTTATGGGGGGTCTTGTATCTTCTGTTGTCTTTAATTCGCTTTGTTTTGCCGTTTAATCGTTTGCCTCTTGTTCCCCTTCTTCGTTATCAGTCCCGTGGTCGCTACTCTGCGGGACCACTGCGTGTATTTGTGCATGTGAAGTTATTTGGTTGTAGCTTGTTTTGCTTCTGGTTTCCGTGACCCCCTTTGCTATCTCTAGAGGGTTAGCGTGGTCAGTCGGCTCTACCCCGTTGTTGTTTTCCTTGCCCGGAGTGCCTTTTGGGAGTACGAACATGGAGACTAAATTGGGTTGTTTTCCCTGGTGGTTTATATTCTGAGGGGCCAAGGGTGTTAGCAGGCCTGTCACGTTTCCTGGCATGGTGTAAATAGCGGCTCCTGGGTCTTTTAAAAAGCTGAACTTCGAACTTGTGTTCGGTTTCCCAAACAGAGTGAAAATTGGCGATATGAGTGGGCTGTTTTTGTGTTAACGTGTTTCTGATTAAGGTTCTTGTGCCAGGGGTCTGTCGTATCCTTCCCGATCTCATGCTGTTGAGAGTGTGACAATCACCTTTCCATCTGTAGGCGGGGAGTTGTTGCTGCTGCTCTGTTGCATTGTTTGGTCCTTTTGGTGGAATCTTACTTATGAATTGGGTACTTCTTAGTGGTGGAGGTGGAGCTGGGTGGCTGTGTGGAGGGCGGACTCCCTGGTTAGGGATACACTGGTACCCCCAGTTCACGACCTCCCCTCGGGACTTCACTCCTTGTGGCCCTTGTTAAGTAGCACCCACCCTCACGTCCTTGGTAGCTCCTATGTTGCTCCTTTGTTTTGCAACCCTGTTCCAGGGCACTCGTTTTGGAGCGGATGAAAGGGGTTAGGTGGTGAGATACGGAGTATGGTGGCGACGATGTGATGTGGGCGGTTGAACACTGCTGTAGATCCGTGAGCCTTAACCACCTTACCCCTGCTGCTTCTTCTGCTTTCTGACTTATCCCGGGCCACAGCGGGCCTCAGTAGTCTTTTGGCTGTCTTTGACTGTCTTTCACTCCTAACCCCCAGGGCCGAGTACTGCGCGTGAAGGCTTGGGGGAAGGTCATTAGTCTGTTGGCCCAGTGGAAGATCTCGACCCCCAACCTGGTCCAACCTAGTCCAACCTAGACCAGACCTGTGCCCAGTATCCACTGTCCAGGCTTTTGAGTGGTGGTATGACAAGGTCAGGGCAAACAAGGGCCAAGGCTGTAGTACTTCTTGCTTGGCCGTTGCAGAGTGGGAGCCTCACCAGGCCTGCCCGCAAGCCGCGCCCAGACCTTGCTGGACCGCTACTACGTGGGCCTGGGCTCGTGCTCTGCAGTGCGGGCGCTATGCCCCCCGCACTCGGTATGGGACCTGTCAATCTGACGGCTGCCGCAAACGGCTGCCAACGTTTCCTGGCGGCTGGTGGCTGGCTGGCGGGCGGTTTCAGTATGCCTGGATAGATTGGGGCGTTCTGTCGTTTCGTGCGTCGCCACTGCGCACGCTCAGCTACAACCTTGCCAGGAGATTACTTATCACAGTTGGATCTCCACTTCACAGACCAGTTGAGAAATGTGTGAGAGATCAACAAGGAATACAAATAGTACAGGAAGGGTTTCATTAAAAGTTCTAAGCCTTACCCCCCCACCGGAATCTCAATTTTGGGAAAAACATCTGCCACAAGACCAGAAATAGAGAGATAATTCTTAATATTTTGAATAAAGATATTACTTTTAAAAGAAGCCATAATTCTGATATGTAAGGAGGAAATAGGTGCAGTCATGTACTCTTTAGTGTGTCCAAGAAAACAGCCTTCAGGAGAACTGATGCAGACAGACTTAAAAGAAGGAAATTACTTTCTAACTTCAAAAACTTTCAAAATGGTATCAATACAAACCATCATTCCTCAGCTCTCCAGGAGATTACTTATCACAGTTGGATCCCCAAGACTCATAGTTCCATATTGTAATTCTTCCTGGCTGGCAAAAATACCTTTGCTTTGCTCTTGGAAAAGACCACTGCCATCTCAAGGTAATTCTTCAGGAAGGTACTGGCTCCTGTAGCAGCACATTTCAATAACAAGGTATTCACATATTCCGCTAATTAGATGACTGTCTAATCTGTGCTCCTTCTTTGTTAGAGGAACAATCAATCAGGGGTTTGTTAAAGCGGGACTACTCACCCGATAAAAGCTGTATGTACAACCCTCCAGCAGTCCAGCTTCCTGTTGAACTGAAAGAAATCACATTTTACACATCTCAAGATCAGAGGTCTGTAGGGGTGCCCTTCAAGACTAATGTGGGGGAAAGTGTTCCTATCAAAACACCATGCTTTGACACTTCAGTCCAAACTGGCATATCTCCTGCAGGCAGATTATTCAGCAGTAGAACATTTCCTGAAAGGCCAGGGGCTGATGTCAGCAGTGACGAGTGTGGTCCCATGGTTACTGTTGCATCTGAAACCTCTAGTATGGCATCTACTCAATCATTGGGACCCAACTTCTGTTAAGATGAAAAAGTTAATTCAGACAATGTACAACAAGAGATGAATTTACGGATGGATAATGCTTACTTTTTGAAGGGACTATCACTTCATTCAACAATTCCTTCTGCGATAACAATAGATCCCAGCCACATAGGTTCAGGAGCTTTGCTAGAAAATCAACAAGTGCAGGAAAGTGGTCACCAACAGAGTTAATTCAGTCATCCAATTGGAGGGAAATGAGGGTGATATTTTCTAGCACTGAATGCATTTGTGCTGTCCCTTTGAGGAAAGGTTGTTTTGATAAGGACGAATAATCAAGTAATGAAGGCATGTCTTAAGAGACAAAGAGTGACAAAATCGCCGGCATTAGTTCAGTTACTGCACTCAATGGGGATCAGGGCGGAGAAAAATCGAGCCTCCCTGACAGCAGCCTACATTCCAGGACAAATGAACACAGTAGCAGATTAGCTCAGCAGGAGGTTTCCTACATTAGCAGAATTCCACTCACACCTCAGAACATTCAAGTTGATAAGCCACATGCTGGGGTTCCCTTGCCTTGATATGTTTGCATCCAAAACCACTGCAGAAACTCAGATGTTCTGTGCGAGCGATCAGACACTGGAAACCTTGGCAGTGATGCATTGTCAATAACGTGGCCAAGAGGTCTCCTCTATGCTTTGCCTCCAATGTCCCTCCTCTCGAGGATGCTCAAGAAGATTCAGAGAGAGAGGGTACGGGTAGCTCTGATTGCACCTTTTGGTTCAGGAGGACATGGTTCCCACTGATACAGAGGATGTCAATGTGTCTTCCAGTAAACCTGATGGAGTTTAACAACCCTATAATTATCCAAGTATGTCATACCAAGTACTTTGCAGACTAAGACTGATGTCCTGGAAATGAGAGATTAGCCCTTAAAATCTTGGGGTGTTCAGATCCAGTAGCGAAAAGAAAGTAGATGTTCTAACAGAAGAACCTCTTTTGCTAGACATTGGGAGAATTTTACTAAATGGTACAAAAAGCAGAATATTAATCCAGTGTCTTGTGACACTTTTCGAATGCTTAATTTCTGAAGAAAATTCTTTTGACCTTTACTTTAAGAACACAATCGGCAGCTGTTAGTGCTATTGGGGAAGATAATGGAGTCTTGGACAGCAGTAGAGCATCTAGCCAACAGACTGCCTCAACGTTTTCCCTGGAACATCCAACTATACATCCTATATTGCCATCATGGGTCTGCCATGAGTTTTAAATTCACCTCAAACACCTCCTTTTGAACTTTTGGAAGAAGTCGCTTTACAACACATAACAGCAAGAGTCACATTTTTATAATCAGAAATTGCATCTGTAAGGAATTTGGGTGAACTATATGCATAGGCAATAGACGAGTTTACTTAAAGCTATTCCCTGTTAAAGTTGTCTTAACAGCAAGTTTGGCATTTATTCCAAAAGTAAATTCTAAATGTTCTCAGGAGTAGGAAATCATGCAGCCGAGTACTATCAAAAGCCCTCTAGCAAGGAGGATCTCTCTTTACCTATGGTAGATGTATGAAGAGCTATGCATATATATTTGGATAATATAAAATCTGGTGATTCATTCTTAGTTTCTTTTGGTGGAGGTGTGAAAGGGAAGAAGCAATCTACATTGACATTAAGAAGATGGTAGAGTAGAGTTGCTATTATATCAGCATATGAAGCAATTAGCCATCTAATTTTCAGCGTCTCAACAGAGCAATAGTAGCTTTGTGGGCAGAATTCGAAGAGGTTTCCTCAATAGAAATATGTAGATCTGCTGCATGGGCTTCACCAAATACATTTAGATTTTAGTGAAAAGAGTTAATTTGTCAAAAACATTTTGTGTTCTGTTTCAGATGACTAGAACTCAGATTGAATTAATACATTTTTGTTCTTTGTTCTCACCATGAAACCAAGTATTGTTGTTTCTCTCAATAGCAACATTTTAAATATATGAGGTGAACCCGGTATATCCTCAATATGTAAGCGCTGTGATAAGGAAGTGTAGTGAGGATCGAGGGTAATTCACGGATTACTTACTAGTAATCTTAATTACTCAAGATCCTAATACTCCTCATCACAGTCCTTAGGTTCCCACCTTGCCCTCCCTAAGGACCATAGAAGCTTGGTGGAGGAAGAGCTAGGAGGAGCCAAAATCTGTAATACTATTAAGGGAGGGGAAGGAGGGTATAACACAATGAACACTATAAAAATACTTTCATTTGTAATTTAAAGAAAGCTAACGCAGTTGGAGGAGGCTGTCTCTCTGTCACTAGAGGGAAACATCCCTCAATAGGTAAGAACTGTGGCAAGGAAAATCAGGATCGGGTGTAATGAAGATAAGGTAATTAATGTGTGCATTATCCAAGGACCCTGCCACAAATTATTTATATCAGGAACCTTGATCCCAATAACATAAAGTAAAACTCAGCATAAAGAAAGGTCCCCGCTACCTGTGCCAAAAACCAGAGGTGAGCAGGGGCCCTCCAACTCATGCCGTAATCCAAGAATCTTGCCAACCACACCCTAAACGAGGGGCCTAACCGATAACGCCAGAAGATAGTGATTGGCCATCCACACCATGCAGCGAGAAGCCAGACATTCATGCTGCACACACACCTGGTAATCAAGAGCCAGGCTCCCTGACCATTAATAAGGGGCCTTGCCACCAGCTCTACAGTGCAAGAACCCAGGCCATGAAAAAGGCCTCTGTCACCAGGTCCATAAAGCAAGAGCTCTGACATATGCACACCATATAATTAAAAGCCATGCCACTCAAGCCTTGTCAGAAATTCTATAAACTGGGGGGTTTATCACCTGCACAATATACCACAGGTCCAAATACCCATACCAAAACACAGAGGCTCTGCTACTCACGGTATAAACAAGGGACACTCAAACTCACACTATAGAGCAAGGGCCTTTAAATCCAATGGGCCATGTCACTCATGGCTTAAGCCAGGGACCAGGTCACCTGCAAAATTATAGAGTGGCCAAGCCACCCCACCGTACACACAGAGCATAAAAAAAGGACCATACAACCCACAACACTTTGTGCCTCAATGCCATTTGCTGCATTTAATAAAACTGGTAAAATAAAAACAAAATGGATATTTTTTTTATCTGCGATGGATACGTGCACTATGGGCACAGATCCCTGTGAAGAGTGGCTGAGGCTTAGAGACTCCTCTGTTGTGCTGGACACAGAGGGGCTGATTATGATGGCGGTCGGAAAAGCATTCCGACCGCCGTGGCAGCGAGAAATTTCCGCCCGGAGGTACTGCGGCAAAACCGGCGGTCAGATTAGGATGCACTGGCTGAAAATCCCTACCGCGGCGGTAGGATTCCAGGATACACCGCCAAGAACGTCCAGAAAAGCTGAAAATCCGTCCGCGGCGGTCGGAATTGCTGCGGAAAGACCTCAAACCGCCGTTCGAACAGCGGTCACGAATGCGTGGAGGTGTCCGGGAGTGGATTTCAGCTATCCGCAGTAGTGCTTCCGCTGTCCCCGAATGGCCGGATTCTCCGCTACGGTGTGAGGGGCTGTTTGAGGCATCGTGATTCGTCCGGCGGTCGTAACCGCATTCCGCACGGCGGTCCCCCTCTATTGGCTCCGTCCGCCACCGCTGTGGAAGGAGATTTCTGGCAGATCCCGAAACTCCGCAGCGGACGGGAAATGGGCTATCTTTGCCCATCGTAATACGGCGGACGCAAGGACCGCCGATGGAGTGCGGAAAAGGACATTTTCTGCCAGCACCGCGGATGTGCCTATGACCGCCATCGTAATCGGCCCCAGAGATCGAAACACTGCAGTAGAGGCAGAGAGGACTGTGCAGTGTGGTGGAGGCTTAGGGACCTGTGGTCTTTTATGGGTGTACAGAGAATCGTGCAACGTGATGGAGGACTAGACACCCATGCAGTACAGAGGGGTCGTCGAAACCCATGCAGAGTGGAAGAGACATTGAGATCCGAGCAAAGTATTAGAGGCAAAGAGTCTTATCATTTAGTTCTTATTCACTTACACTCTGTGAACGTCTTCTACTTTCATGTGGCAAAGTAGCTCCTGTCCTGAGAGTTTCTCAAAGAAAGTATCCCTGTGGCTCTCAATGAGTTCTGGAAATGTATAGAACTTCATCAACTATGTAGCACTCTTTATTTAAATTTAAACACTCTACTGCGTTTTTGGGTCTCTCCTACAGACATTTAAGTTGTCAAAGACCTGTTGTTTCTACCAGGGCCGGCTTTAGGGCGGTGCAACCGGTTGGCCACACTGGGCGCTGTCCTAGAGGGGAGGCACTGACCTCGGAGAGGGGGGGAGGTGGGGTTATTCACAATAACGTACAATTCAAAACCACCTGCTGCAGAGTTCCTTGTGCGTCCAGCTTTCAGGCAGCAATAAAAATTTCAAGATAAATGTTGTGATTATTGTTCTTGTTAGAGAGAGAAACCAGAGGTTTGTCTAGAGGCAGTTCTGACTTGCCATAAAGTAGATCTGAGGGTTAATATGCCTGCTGCAAAGAACAGATCTGTGTTTTATATGGATAGCTGAGAGGATTAGTAAAGCCAGCTGTTGCCAGCACTTTAAAATAAATGAAATATATGTGAGAGAGGGGCTATGGAGAGATGAGGGGCACTTTTGCTGGTTGGTAGTGAGGGAATCTGAGGAGGGGGTCATCGGGGGGCACCATAATAGACCGCCACCAGTGCTAAAGCTGACCCTGGTCTCTACTACATTAAACTATATATATATATATATATATCCAAAAAACAGGTTGCCCATATGAAGACGCCACTAACCATATATATATGGTGGACTTTGAGTCAGCTCCTTGCTCTTGACTGGATGGCTTTCATGGCTATCTCATTTCCTTGCTTCTTATTCAATGGCCTTCATCCCTATTCTGTGTGAGTACTGCCTCTGAAGCATTTCTTCTTTACTCTTCTAGTCAAATGACTAATGCCCTTCCACTGCTTGCATTCAGGAACTACTTTTATGACTATTGTTGAAACACTTATTACACTATCAGTACTTAGAGTAGGCTTTAGATTAGCCCATTGCTCTTCATTCATTGGCTTTCTTTTCAATCTCATCATTTGTTTGCTTCGTAGCCAAGTGCTTCCTTCCCTCTTCTTGTGTATGTCCCTCCCCTGGAGCATAGCCTCTTCACCGTCGTTTGATGGGATGACTTGTATCCTTCCATGGCTCACATTCGGGGAACTACCATTTCCTTTTATTTTCAGCGCTCCATGGAAGTACAAGTGTTTTCTTGCTCTCTCCCTTATGTGCTGCTTCCCCCTCACATCTCTTCTTCTCTTTGCTCTCTATGTTGCTCTCTGCTCTTTCACACTGCTCTGTCCATTGTTTCCTTCACCCCTGCCTTCTCAAACTGCTTTTTTTTGCCCTTTTAAAATTTTATTTTTCGATCCCAACCACATCTCCCCACTGCTCCTATGCCCCTCCTTGATTATTGTTGTGCTGTTCCAAGCCGTTCAATTGGTGTTTAGTTGCTGTTCCACCACCCCACAACCCTCTTGCATTCATATATTGCTCCTCTTCCCCTATCTCTCTATTTTGAACTTCTATTTTTTTAGGAGGGTCTGGCAGCTGCAATTTGCTACCAGGCTTCTCCTTTCTCTGCAATGTGCTTTTGGGTATCTTTATTTCTTTTTATTTTTGATTTACTGCTCAAAGACAGGAGTTTGCTATTTTGGAATGGTAAATTAAAAAAATTGAACACCACTTCATGATGTGTGCGCACATGCAACATCACGCTGAGGTCTGCCATTATGTTTTTTTGGTTTTTTGCTGATGCTGTACAGAATTAACAACACAACAATTTTTTCTCTTTTTTGCAGATTCTTTTCAGCATAGGTGACAAGCATTGAAAACGCCAAAGGCTGGTTGGCGCCTTTCAAAGGCGAGACCTATTGCCTCTGCTAATGCTTGTTTCATTTTCTTCTAGGATTCCTTGGGAGTGCTTATGTTTTCTTGCTCTCTCCCATGCGTGTGCAGCTTCCTCCTTCAAATATTCTCACCGTTTCTTTGTTGCTCCCCTTTCACCCACTTCTGTATACTCTTAAGTGAAGCAATTTATGCGTGTAAGTTCAAACTACATGTGCAATTAGGCTTGTGAAACTGGCCCAAAGAGTTAATGCTGCCTCATCTGTGCTTCACATACTTCCAGGATATTTGAAAAAATGCCAGAAGTCTACTTTTTAAAAGTAATAAATGTATTTTACATTTGTATTAGCAAATCTTTGACATGCTGTATGTAGCATTTTTTTTCACAGACTCCTGTATATTGTATATATAAGTTGCATTATGGTTCACTGAGAAAAGTTATGTCCGATTCCATAAGTCTGATCTGTTTACCATTAAAAGTTACGACAAATAGAGTAGGCCTGGCTTATTTATAGTGAAAAGCATTTGTTAAAGGAAATGGGCATTTAAGTGTTGATTGTTATCCTTAAATGAAATCTGACAGATTACTGTAGTAGGCAAGGGTTTTGGTTTTAATGTCCCTCTCTGACAAACCCTGAGAGTAGAAGATTTTCAATGTGATAATCCTTCTTAGGGCCTTTAGAGAGAGCTTGTGGATTGTTTTCCAACTATAATTTTGTGAATATTTGTAATTTTATTATTTTATGCATGATAGTTACAAGCTTGTGTGCACTTCAAGGGGAACTGTGCTGATCAGCCGCGGCCCGTGCAGGTAAGACCGAGGGGTGAGGGGGCGGTGGGTCAAAATCCCCCCCACCCGGTCCCACTGCCCCACCACTCTTACCTGTACGGGCAGCGGCTGGTGCTGATTATGGTGTCAAGTCATTGATAAAGACCAAGGTCTTATAGGTTCACTGGAAATAGTTTTGTCAGATTCCATAGGTTTAATCTGGTTATTATGAAAGGTTATTACAAATCCAGTAGGTCTGACTTATTGTGAAAAGCTTGTATTAAAGGCAAAAGACTTTAAGTATTGAATATAATTAGGGCTCTCGGTTTTATGGTATTTATATTTTTGTCATTTCCATCTGTATTTATCCATATTTATTTTTTGATACTTTTACCTGTATTTATCCATATTTATTTTAGGTTTTGTGAAAAAATGAGACTGAAATGTGTATATTTCTGTATTTATTTAACCAGTTAATGTACACTCGTGCCTGAACGCCTGACAGGTTTCAATGATATATACACACTCAGATGGTAAAATATGCACTTATAAGAAAATATGTAAATTTTAATATCAAGGTTTTGCAAATCTACTGCTGTTTAAGGCTCTTTACTAAAATCCCTATATTTTTTTAATCCCCTTGCCCGTCAATCCGCACAGCGAATGGCCTGGCAGTCATGATTGACAGCATTTAGAATCACTTAAAAACAACCCAATTTCTGTTTTTATCCACATTTAAAAATAAATACAGACAGGAAAATAAATGGTTTTCTGTCTGTATTTATCTGTAAAAATGAGTAAAAACGGAAAACAGTACGCCTTAAATATAATTAGTCTG
Organism: Calotriton arnoldi; assembly: GCA_963921515.1. Taxonomy (NCBI): domain Eukaryota; kingdom Metazoa; phylum Chordata; class Amphibia; order Caudata; family Salamandridae; genus Calotriton; species Calotriton arnoldi. The sequence goes on from CAWUFW010003243.1 coordinate 40,780, forward strand.
TGCCAGTGCAAGTAGGTGAGTATTTTGTTACATGCAATCTCACAGATTACCGTGGTAAGCAAGAGTTTTAGTATTGGTGACCCACTCGAACAACCCATGGAGATAGAAGAGTTGCACTATCGTAATCATTATTAGGCCCTCTTAGAAGGGAATTTATATTGCTTTGACCACTGCAGTTTTTCTACATGCTTGTAATTTAAAGACTGTACCTGATGATTGACTTGTAATAAAGCTCATGATCAATATAGCAGGTCTGAGTTGATTATGGTCATGACCCTGTAGGCCTGATTGATTATTTCAGATGCCATATGTATCATCTGTTTATTATGAAAAGTTCAAATAAAGGCAGTAGGCCTCCTCTTTTATTATGAAATGCATATGTGAAAGCCAGTAGGCCTTTAAGGGCGGATTGTTATTGCACCGTGTTAAAGCCTGCAGGCATGCATTTTGTTACCGTGAAATCTCAAAGATTACCTTTGTAGACCAGAACGTTGATATTGATTGCCCTCGTTGGTAAACCCTATGGGTAGAAGATTTGCACTGTAATAATTATTTGTAGAATCTTTTCAGAAGCCCTAACAGGACACTGCACACCAGTAACTGCAAAAGTGCTTCGCTTATTGATAGCAGTTGAAAAGAGAATGCGCTTTGGCTGACACCTTGATCAAGGTGTCAGCCGAAATGAGTTCTCTTTTCAACTGCTGTCAAATGAAGGACTTTCATGACTACCCATGTGCAGCATTCCTCTTAGGAACTTTGAGGAGTTTTGCTACATGTTTTTATTTATAAGTCTGTTTTTATTATAACCATAGAGAGGGTCTATACATACACAGCATATGGCCCACAACCATACGTAGGGCCGGCCGCGTCGTTTAGGGGAGGCATGGAAGACTTTGGTAATGAGTATCAATGTAGGTGTTACACAGCAAGTCGCCTACAACCCATGGAGGGCCGGCCGCGTGTTACAAAAGGCTCTGTATAAAACTGCAATGTGGGGGAGTCTCAAGACCCATATTTAACATGAGTAATACCATAACAAGGAGAAGGGAAAAAGAAAGAGGAGGCGAAGAGCCTATAGGAGAAGACAGAGGGAAGGTAACGAATAGAGGGTGATGAGAGGCCAGAAAAACCAGGAAGGAGAAAGTTAGCTGAGACAAGGGGGCAAGAACAGGCAGAGCGAAACAGGGGGGGAGAGTCGCATTGCGTGTGATTTCAAATGGTGGGGGTCAAGGCAATTGCGAAAAGGAGGAGGGTGGCGGGCTGGGGGGGGGGGTAGGAAGGGGCAGAGGCGTTCAATAGTCGGGTCACCGCCTGAGGCACACCATGGGGGACATGGGCCAGGGCCAATGTGACTATGTAGTTAATCGATCAGGTTCGGGTGGAATCACAGCGTCCTCGAAGAGGCGTAGAGCCCGGAGCTTCGGGGGCAGAAGACGCGCGTGTTCCATTTTACAAAGGTAATTGACCAGTGGCTGCCATATTTGGGTGAATCGGGTGTCGCGGGACTGCAAGTGCGCTGTAAAGAGTTCCATAGTCACTGTGTGCCACAGGCGCGTGAACAAATGTTAATGGGGGGGGGTCTCTGCCTTTTTCCAATACAAAGCAATGAGCTGTTTAGCAGCTCCTAGCAAGTGGAGGGCGATATGCCAATCACTACGGGTGAGCGCTCGTAAGTTGTCGGGCTTGAGGCCTAGAAGGATCGTGACTGGGAATTCAGGCAGGGGGAAGCCAAGCACTACTTTAATATGACTAAGAACCTCTTTCCAGAATAGAGTCAGGAGCGGGCAGGCCCACCAAATATGAATAAAATCGCCCGGGGAGTTCGAGCATCTCCAGCACAGCGGGGAGGAAGCGGGGAACATCCTGTGCAGTCGAGAGGGTGTGTAATACCACTGCGTCATAATCTTTTATGCAGTTTCCCGTTGAGAGACACTGCTATAGACCTTCGGTATGTCCCGCCACAGACGGCTCCACTGGGCGGGTGCAATTACGGCGGAAGACGCCGACTGCCATTGGCGTTGGTATGGGTGAGTGGCTACCAGCGGAGGGTGTTGTAGGATCTGATAGGTCCTAGAGATAAGTCCCTTCGAGTCATCAAAGGAGCGCACTAGGCGTTCAAAGGGGGTGAATGCTCGGATGGCAGCCTGCATTATAGCAGACGTGGACAACCAATGACGAAGCTGCGCATACTGAAGCCTGACTCCCTCCGGAAGTCGAAGCTCCTCCTTGCATTCGGCAAAGGTTTTGAGTGTATCCCCTGTGAACAGATCTCGGATCGTTCTGCAGCCGCCCTCCAGCCAATTAGAAAACGCCCGCGGGTTAAGAGCCGGCGGAAATAGCGAATTACCAGCAATGGTGGTGTGGGGGGAGGGGAAGGTAGTGAGCCCTTTGGAAACGGCAACCTTGTCCCAGATGTCCAACACCGTCTTGGTAGGTATGGCACTGTAAACGCTACGGGAGCGTGTGGTCCGGTGGAGCCAGGAAAGGTCCTAAATGGTTCGTCCGGTTACCGCCCTATCCATATGGAACCAGACCTTTTCACTCTCTCTCGCCGTCCACTCAGAAACGAAGCGAAGATGGGAGGCCCAGTAGTATTCTAGCAGGTTGGGGCACGCAAGCCCAGCCCTGTCCCGCGGGAGCATGAGTATTTTGTTGGAGAACCGCGGTCTACGCCCGCCCCAAATGAAGCTAGTGATGTCCCGCTGAAGACTTTGGATCTGGTGCTGCGGAATGGGGGTGGGGAGACATTGGAATAAATATAACAATTTTGGGAGCACCGACATTTTGATGGCGTTTAGACGGCCCAGCCAGGAGAGGGCAAGAGACTTCCAAGCCCTCAGGTCCTCCAAAACTGACCTCCTGCACTCCCGCCAGTTCGTTTGGGACCATGTGGCAAGCGAGGGGGTCAGCTGAAGTCCCAGGTAGCGAATGGAGCTAGTAGCCCATTGATAGGGAACAAGGGATTGTAGCGCAGGAATCTCCTCCTCGGGGATCGTGAGGCTCAGGGCCCAGGACTTCTCGTGGTTAATTTTGAGACCAGAGGCCAATTCGAAGGATTGCAACAAAGAGTGAAGTGCTGGGAGAGAGGTGTGCGGGCGGGATAGCGTGAGGACAAGGTCGTCGGCAAAGAGGGCCACTTTGTGTTGCCGACCTCCAAGGGGGATACCGTGTACGTCCGGAGCCTGTCGGATCATCATGGCCAAGGGTTCCACCACAAGGGCAAACAACAGGGGGGAGAGGGGACAGCCCTGCCACGTGCCCCTTCGTATGGAGATAGGATTCGTGAGTTGGCCATTGACTCGCACCCGGGCTTGTGGGGAGAGATAGGGGGCCATGATCCTGGCTATCATGGACTGACCCAGCCCAATTTTGTGCAGTACAGCTCGGAGGAAGGTCCAGTCCACTCGGTCGAACGCCTTTTCCACGTTAAGTGATAATAAACATGCCGGTATGTTCCAATGTTGGGCCTTCCCTACGAGGTGGGCAATTCTACGTACATTGTCCGCTCCCTGACGATGCCGGATGAAGCCGACCTGATCCGGTTCTATGAGCCCAGGCAAATGCGGGCCAGTCGCTTGGCCAATATTTTAGTAAAAATTTTAAGGTCTGTGTTCAAGAGGGCTATAGGACGAAATGAAGAGCATAGGGTAGGGTTCTTTCCTGGTTTGGGGATGAGGGCAATCTCTGCCAGTCCCATAGAGGGGGACGGTCCCTCCGTATCGGTAAAGGAGTTAAACAGTCGTAGGAGATAGGGTTGGAGCTGTGGCAAGAACAGGCGATAGAAGGACAGGGGGAGGCCATCCGGGCCCGGTGATTTCCCAAGAGGCAAATCCTTCAGAGCGCTCGCAAGCTCCTCCTGAGTAAGGGGTTCCTCCAGCTGTTGAGCGTGGTATGGACTGATTGGAGTCCAGGAGCATTTGTCCAGGATATCTTGTACCCGGCCGGGGGGCGGCCCGTCCGCAGCGTAAAGTGTCGAGTAATATGCGTAGAAGGCTTCACGTTTGGCCGTCTCTGTGGTGGCCCGCGTGCCATCGCCAGCCTGGACATTGGCTATGTGTGCTTTAGCAGCTCGCAGACGTCTAGCCAGAACTGTGCCCACCTTATCCCCCCCCCTCAAAATAGCGTTGTTTCAACGTTAGGAGAGCTCTCTCAGCCTTGTTAGTTCGGAGGGAGCGGAGTTGCCCGCGAAGGTTCGCAAGGCGACGTTTGTGCGTGAGTGAGGGGCGTTCCTGATCCTGTCGCTCTAGGGCCCTGATGTCCTTGGAGAGGTTATTTTCCAGGAGGCGCGCTTCGCGCACCCGTGCGATTGCAAGAGATGTGATATGACTGCAGATCGTGGCCTTGAATGCATCCCACACTACAGGGAAGGGGGTTTGGGGGATGTTATTGGTTGCAAAATAGGAGTCAATGGCGGTTCGCAGGCTTGCCACATCGACTGGGTCCCGAAGAATGTGCGGAGGCAAGCACCAGCGTGGGGTCCGAGGGGCGCAGGCAGACGGGTCTTTCAAGAGAAGTTCGAGATGGGCGTGATCTGAGACCGAGATGTCGGACATGGACGTCGAAATTGATTCGCTGATCAGAGCGTGGGAGATAAAAATGTAGTTGATGCGCGAATACGAGCGGTGCACGTGTGAGTAGTACGAATATTCGCGCGCATCAGGGGAATGATAGCGCCAGGAGTCTAGTAGGCCAAGGTCCGATAGCTGTCTCCTTAGAGCCTAGGACATAGCTCCTGTCCCATGGAAGGAGGCATCACTGCGATCCATTGTAGCGTCCCAGGCCATGTTAAAATCCCCCCCTATGATTAATGAAGGGTCTGCCTGTGAGACATGTTCCCACAGGATCGCCCGGAGGTAAGAGCCCTGTGCCTGATTAGGCGCGTAGACATTACACAGTGTGAGGAGGCGGTGGCCAATCCTGACCCCCACCCTGACAAAGCGGCCATCCTGGCTACGGAATACCCTAGATTCCCCCTGCCTGATGCCAGGTCTACAGAGTAACGTCACTCCAGCCGTTTTAGTGGGGGCTGCAGCCCAGAATTGAAGAGGGTATCGAGGGTGGGCCATACGAGGGATATCAGTCTTTATAAGGTGGGTCTCCTGGAGGAGGATAATGTCTGGGTTTTGTTGCAAGAGGTAGTGCCATATCTGGTGTCGCTTATTGGGGGAATTAAGGCCCTTAACATTGAGGGATAGGATCTTCAGGGAAGGGGCGACAGCCATGGTTGTGTCAGAGCCTGAAGCGGTCCATCACACCACTGTAGAGAGCAGGGTGGCGCATCAGGGGAGAGGGACAGTGAGATGACGCTCCCGTTGAAGGAGGAAGATCGTCTTGAGGGGTACCCCCACACGCCACAGAAAGGGATACAGAAAAGGTGCAAGAAGAAGGGAGAGAGAAAAGAGAGATAGGCAATCAAAATATATACAACCAACATTGGCCAACCGGGCCACAGTGTCCTGTTCCAGTCATGGGTCAGTCGAGGCCCTAAGGCACAAGTGATCCCGGAGAAGTCACTCTCCCAGGGACAGGGAGGGGGCGGGTCTCCAGCCGTAGGAGGTGTCATCCGGGCGGATAGTCCAGCACCGTCAGCACTGCAATTGGGGAGCTGGGGTGAGGTCGACTCAGGAGGTGGGACGGCAACACAGCAGGGTCATGAGACAGTCACAGAGTTCAATGCATTCCGCTACCGGCGGGGATGGGAATCTGGTCTGTCAAGAAGTTGAAGGCTGGGAGCTGGCTGCAGAGTGTTCCCGCTCCATAGAGCGAATGTGCTGAATAATATCATTCTTAGCTTGCGAAGACGATTGCTCCCCAGGATGTGAAGGATGCTGATTGTGGCGTATTGTAGACCAGGATGGTTGGGCAGGGGCCTGAGCGCGAGGCGGAAGACGTGTAGGGCTAGATGGCGGCATTAGAGAGAGGTGGAGAAGTTGCGCCGCTTCCTGGAAGGACCTCACCATCCGACGCTTGGACTCCCATTGGAAAATGAGCGCAAAAGGGTGGCCCCACTGGTATTGGATGTTCAAACTTCGTAACTTGTCCATCACAGGCCTAAAATCTCGGCGTCTCCGGAACGTGGTGGGCGCGAGGTCTGGTAGATCTGTAATTTGGCACCGTTATAGGTGAGCTCCGGTTTGGAGCGCGCCGCTTTGAGAATTGCCTCCTTTTCCGTAAAAAAATGGACCCGGGTTAGAATGTCAGGGAGGAGGCCCATTCGGTTGGAGGGGCCAGAGACTCGATGCGCTCGATCCAGAGCCGGTGGTGAGGCGTCGTCATCGCCCCAGACCTCGTGTAAGAGCTGTGCCATGTACGTCATGATGTCTGTCCCCTCGGCCCCGAGAGGAACCCCACGGATGCAGAGGTTGTTCCGGAGGCTCCGATTCTCCAAGTCCTCCTGCTTCAATTGCAGGTCGATATGTTGCTCCTCGAGGGCGGCCAGGCGCTGCCAGAGTTGCTCTTGGTCCTCTGTTCGTGCATCCACGGTCTTCTCAAGGCCATCTACTCTGTCCCCGAGGTCAGTGACCTCCTTTCTGAGCTCCCGGACACAGGAGTGGACCTCTGTACGCAAGGATCCAATTTCAGTTTTGAGCTCCGCCATGAAGTTAGCCATGAAAGCCTCGGTGACAGGTGGTGAGTCCCCCCCAGTCTGCGAGGCCATCTCTCCAGAGGCTGCTGCGCCCGACTTGCCCCACAGCGCGGCAACAGGGTTGTCCTTGGGGGGCGCCGCTGTGTCCTTCACTGACTTGGTACGTGTCATCTCCCGTCTGGGTCCAGTACCCACCAATGTCAGGCGTGATAGTGAGGAGTGGTCGGGGGGCCGTGAGCGAGCAGACGGGGGTACCGGCTACACCCGGTTTAACCCAGGTGGTGAGACTCGGGGCGCATCAAGTGAGGTCCCACAATCAATATGGCGAGGGGGAGGGCAGGCGGCGTCTCGGAACACCGGGTTGTATCCGGGTCCTTGCCTGTGGGCCGATCAAGCCCCGATGATTGGATCGTGTAGGCCAAGGACACCCCAGGCCGCGCATCCAGCGCAGTACAGGCAAGTCAAGCATGATCCCAGGAGGCGAGGGCCCCGCCAGTAGTTTCACTGTGGGAGATGTAGGGAGGGTCCGTCTTCATGTGCTGGTCTATGGCTCTAGGGGCGAACACGGCCCCTAGCGATATCGTTCCTCCACTATGGCTCACAGGGGCTGCACCGTAAATGTTGCTTGCCTTACATGCACCTCAAAGTTTGAGGGGGCCACCCCTCGCTCACGCCCAGGGCCCAGTCCTCCGGCTCAAGGTGCTGCAAAGCGCCGTGTCCCACGCCCCGGGGTCGGGATATCACAGGGTCCCCGAGGCCACCAAAGGAGATCAAAGGTCCGCTAGGGCCGCAGCGGTGTAGAGCAGCTTCCACAATGGCCCCAGTCAGCGGGTCAGCGAGGGCCCAGACGGCCCGATGTTAGGGGGAGTCCCCCCTGCAAGGTGAGTACGCCGAGGTCAGGCCGGTCCCCCTGTAGGCCTCAACCCCGTGGTCTGGTACGGCGCAGTCTGATATGGCTGGTATGGTCGGGGGAGGCCCCAGGCAAGCCCCGCGCAGGAGCGCCACAGAAAGGCGGTCAGGCAATCCAGCAGGGCATGCGGCTGCAGCAGAAATCGTCTCCCAGGGGCAGTAATCAGGTCCCCGTTCCCCGGCGCCTCCGTCAGTAGACCCTCAGCGCGCCGAATCTCAGGCACGTTGCTGCAGGATCAGAGCCGGGCCCTCCCCAGCCAGGGCTCCCCCGCTCACCACCAGCGACCACCGCCAGCCACACCGTAGCGCCACTCACCGCAGGAGGGTTCAGGGGCCTGGGGGTCTCTCCGCCGATCGCCCGCCCCGGGCGGTGTCAGTCTCGATCGGGGCCGTGTCTGGGCCCAAGATGGCGGACAGCCAGAGCGGCAGGAGAGGGTCCCCCTCCGATCGTCGTCGCCACAGAGGTGTTGTCCGACTCAAATGCGCACCGGAGTCCAGAGAAGCTCAGGGCAGCGCTCACCAGCCACGAGGGAGGCCCAGGCCTGGGAGCCACAAAATGGCGGCCGCCGCAATCCGGGCCGGGAGGCCAAAGCAAAGCGGCTGCACCACCACAGCAGGTGAGCCCAAGTCGTCGTCCGCTCGCCAGGGGGGGCCCCTCACACTCCGCCACATATGCACCCCAAAAAACGGCGCCGATAAAGCCCCAGCTCCGCTTTAATTGCTTTAGAATGCAGCGAGCGGCAGGAGCTCCCGCGGCGTGCGTCTCACTCCATTCGCAGCGAGACCACGCCCCCTTGCTACATGTTTTGAAGGGTGTCAGGTGCCTCCATAATGATGCACCGATCATGAAAGGTGCTCGCTCCTGGTGGTGACTGTCACTGCTGAATCAAAGAATATATATATATATATATATATATATATATTATTGCTCCTATTCCTTGAATGAAAGAAATTCAGCACTCACGGGGGCGTTTGAAAATATTTATTTATCCAGTATTAACAACAAACGCGTTTGGCGGTCAGCCTTCCTCGGTGTTACTGGCACACCGGAAGCGACTCTATTTTATTTTATTTTATTTTACATCCTGGTCACTTGTGTATCACAATGGAAAAGGGACTAACGCAATACGCAAATTATAGCGCCATTTTGAAATGTTACACATACATTTAAATTTAAATTGCGTACACATGATTTATATACAATAAATATTGAATCACACTATGACAATTTATAATTTCATCAATGAATTGATTAGTTTCGGCTGCTGTTGGATAAAACAGTCATATGTTTGGCTATCTTGCCGTGGATCGGCTATTATCCCCTCTTACTGCGTCACATAAATGTGACCAAAGAGGTGAAACTGCATAGTTACATTGATTTAACTATGTACTCAATAAATATTGAACCACTATATAACATAATGTATCCTATTAATTAAAATACATGCCTTCATTACCAATCAGGGTTATATAAAATTCCTCAATCATTTCAACATATATTAGCCGATTGGTGCCATAGTATACTGTTCTCTTGCCGTGGATCGGCTTAAGTCCCTTATTATTAACCATTTTTATTTACACATATCCTGTGACATGGATAATATGTAAGAGACATATTATAACTGCAACTGATGTCAGCTGTATAACAGCCTAACAATTTTAATGTTTCATTTTTAGGAGCCCAAGTGTGACGCCAACTCCTCCCCACTATTTAATCCTTTTGGGAATTTTGTTCGCAAGTCTACAATATAACGTGACTCCAGCCTACGTAATCTCAAGATTCTATCGCCCCCTCTGATATTATCCGGGACATGGTCCAGACCATAGTACTGTGCCAGATTTCTATTACTGGAATGTTTATCTGCAAAATGTCTTGCTACTGGATATGTTACATCTTTTTAGAGATTGCCCGTAAATGTTCTAATATCCTTATTTTGAGTGGGTGAATGGTACTACCAATGTATCGTAGCCCACAAGGACAAGTTAAACAGTATACAGAATACGTGGTATTGCATGTCATAAATCTTTTTATAAATCTATTTCTATTTATGTCTGGTATAGTGTAAGACAAAACTCTTTTGCTATTCGCTACAGGCTTTACATTTCCCACATGGGTAAAACCTCGCATTTCTTTCAAGGTACCCCTTTTCTGTATTACCTTGTCAAGATGACTGTGAACCAACATGTCCTTAAATGATCGGGCCTTTCTAAAAGTAACCATTGGGTAGACTGGAATATCATTGCCAATAATACTATCTGTTTTTAAAATATGCCAGTTTTTCTTAAGCATCCGTTTAAGATAGTTTGCTTCCGCTGAATATGTAGTGACCATCCTAAACTTACCCCTTCGTTAATATTGGGGATATTATTTGTTCTTTTCCACAGTAATTGGTCTCTAGAAATCCCTTTTACTCTATTGAATGTTTTTTCCAATAATGTGTTGTCATAGCCTCTTAAAGCAAATCTAGCAATACACTCTTTAGCTGACGTTACAAAATCACATTCTCTGGAACTATTCCGTTTTAATCTTAACAACTCTCCATACGGAATACTATATATCAATTTGGGTGGATGATTACTCGTCGCAAATAAAGTAGAATTTCCCGCCGTTGTTTTACGATATAAGGCTGTGTCTAATTTGCCCTCTGATACAAACACCTTCAGGTCCAGGTAGTTCACTGCCACTGAACTAACTGCGCCGAAAAGTGCAAATTTAATCGATTAGTATTCAGGACATTAATATACTCATGTGCTGACTCCGATGTGCCTTGCCATATTATAAAGAGATCGTCTATGTAACGATACCACACAATAACTTCGCCCAACAATGATCCACATTCATATGATCTGGACACCTGCTCCTCCACCAGCCAACGAACAGGTTCGCATAGCTGGGGGCGAAGCAGGTGCCCATCGCAGTCCCTGAGATCTGTTTAAAGAAATTCTCCTCAAAAGAAAGATGTTATTAGTGAGACAAAATTTTGCAAATTCGATCAACATTTGATTATGCTCTGCAAATCGAAGTTGGCGCTTATTCAGATAAAACTGTAAGGCCTCTAAACCAGCCTCATGATCTATACATGTGTATAGACTAGTAATATCCAATACCATTAATTGGTATGAGGAAACCCATCTTACTGCAGCAATTTTTTCCAAAAATCTTTTGTATCCTTTATATAAGATTTTAACTGAACTACAAAGGTGGCCAAAAAATAATCAATAAACATAGATAAATGTTCTGTGAGACTGCCCTGAGACGACACAATTGGCCTGCCCGGCGGATGTAAGAGTCCTTATGAAGCTTGGGGATATGATAGAATGTTGGGATTACAGGATTCGAGTTTCGTAGAAATAAATGTTCATCAGTACCCAACATTCGTTTATCGTACCACTTCTAATTAAAATTTCATAGTTGTGTACGCTTTCTTGATAGATTTCCCGTGTAGTCAGTTCATAATATCTACAATCCAACAATTGTCGTTGGGCTTCTTTGCAGTACTCAGTTCTAGTCTGAAGAACAATATTCCCTCCTTTATCCGAGGGCTTGATTATTATTGCAGTGTCCTGTATTAGACTTTCCAATGCTGCTTTTTCTTCCATTGATATATTATTCTTGATTTTATTCTTGGATTGCTTAGATCTAAACTGCAATAAGTCATTAACCATGGCCTCAGAAAAGACATCAATTGCGTCGAGTGGCATCTGTGGTATAAATTGTGATTTTGGTTTTAGGGGACTCTCTTCCATTTCTTGCTCTATTCCAACACGTTTTGCTCTATTGGCCATACTATCGCTTTCAACAAACTGTTCTTCTTGATCACTTTGAAGATTTTCCAACAGTTCTATGGCAGGTAAATCACATCCACGTAAGCACATCAGTTGCTGTTAATCTGAGAGGCACTTTTTACATTCCTTCATTGCTGGTCTTAATTTGAAATATTTATGTAGCTTTAGTTTACGTATAAAGCTAAAGAGATCAATTCTTGTTTGTGTATATTCCATACGACTGCTCGGACAGAAAGTCAGTCCCAAAGTTAATACTTTAATCTCAATCTTTGTTAAGATTCTAGGCGTGAGATTGACAACTGTCAGGTTTGTTATGTCTATTGCTGTTTGTTGGTTTTCTTGTTGCGTTGTGCCCATCCGAACTTTTTGCCTCTTCTTGCCCCACCCTGCTCTTCGCGTTTTTCGGTGGGATTCTCTGGGGGTTTGTTCTTCCCCCCTCGCAACCATGACTGTCGAATAATTTGAAACTCGTCGTGAAAAGGAGTTGTTGTATTCTTAACAGCCATCAATGATCCAACATTTTCATCACCTGATTCATTTTCTGTCGCTTCAGATTCAGAAGTATCTATTCTATGAACCGTGTCTTTACTAGACCTCTGAATCAATTCTTTTCTAGGGCCATCGTATTTGCGCGCAAATGTTAAGACCCTACCCTGTAGGTAGTCATTTTCGTCACGCTCAAACTTCTCTTGCTTCCTTAGCTTAATCTTTTGTTCATATTTTAGCAAACGTGTCTTCATTTGTGCTCGCAACTCTTCTACTTTATTTTTGTCTTCTTCTGTTGCTAACCCGTCTTCCAAAACTTTGATTTCACATAATGCCTTTTCTCGATCACTCCACGCATATTTTACTAATATTTTTAATGTCCCATAACAATATTGTGCAGTATGTTCAGCCCATTCAGAGAGTAAAAGTGGATCCGGGTTTTCATATGATGGAACTGTATACACACGAGTCCCTCGGCACTCTGTTCGCGTCCATATAGTTTTGGAGGAGGTCGCCTCCCACCATTTACGTGTCTCACGTTCATAGAGTCTCTCTAATTTATTCATAATGTTACTGACAATACTTGTGGGTTTCGATTGGTCTGCAGCACTTGGGTTTGCCGTTGACTCACGTTTCTTAAATATGTCTCTAGCCGCATCTTGGCGTGCTGATTCACTGAACATTTTCACTCCGTTCAATGAATATTTACTGGATTCCAAATTCAATACTGTCCCCTCGTCCTGCCGCTTTATGCAATTATACGCAATAATCTTACGAATGCGTAGCTTACCGGTATGGTTGTCTTCGATTTCCGGAAATCGAAGACAACCATACCGATAAGCTACGCATTCGTAAGATTATTGCGTATAATTGCATAAAGCGGCAGGACGAGGGACAGTATTGAATTTGGAATCCAGTAAATATTCATTGAACGGAGTGAAAATGTTCAGTGAATCAGCACGCCAAGATGCGGCTAGAGACATATTTAAGAAACGTGAGTCAACGGCAAACCCAAGTGCTGCAGACCAATCGAAACCTACAAGTATTGTCAGTAACATTATGAATAAATTAGAGAGACTCTATGAACGTGAGACACGTAAATGGTGGGAGGCGACCTCCTCCAAAACTATATGGACGCGAACAGAGTGCCGAGGGGACTTCGTGTGTATACAGTTCCATCATATGAAAACCCGGATCCACTTTTACTCTCTGAATGGGCTGAACATACTGCACAATATTGTTATGGGACATTAAAAATATTAGTAAAATATGCGTGGAGTGATCGAGAAAAGGCATTATGTGAAATCAAAGTTTTGGAAGACGGGTTAGCAACAGAAGAAGACAAAATAAAGTAGAAGAGTTGCGAGCAGAAATGAAGACACGTTTGCTAAAATATGAACAAAAGATTAAGCTAAGGAAGCAAGAGAAGTTTGAGCGTGACGAAATGACTACCTACAGGGTAGAGTCTTAACATTTGCGCGCAAATACGATGGCCCTAGAAAAGAATTGATTCAGAGGTCTAGTAAAGACACGGTTCATAGAATAGATACTTCTGAATCTGAAGCGACAGAAAATGAATCAGGTGATGAAAATGTTGGATCATTGATGGCTGTTAAGAATACAACAACTCCTTTCACGACGAGTTTCAAATTATTCGACAGTCATGGTTGCAGGGGGAAGAACAAACCTCAGAGAATCCCACCGAAAACGCGAAGAGCAGGGTGGGGCAAGAAGAGGCAAAAGTTCGGATGGGCACAACGCAACAAGAAAACCAACAAACAGCAATAGACATAACAAACCTGACAGTTGTCAATCTCACGCCTAGAATCTTAACAAAGATTGAGATTAAAGTATTAACTTTGGGACTGACTTTCTGTCCGAGCAGTCGTATGGAATATACACAAACAAGAATTGATCTCTTTAGCTTTATACGTAAACTAAAGCTACATAAATATTTCAAATTAAGACCAGCAATGAAGGAATGTAAAAGTGCCTCTCAGATTAACAGCAACTGATGTGCTTACGGATGTGATTTACCTGCCATAGAACTGTTGGAAAATCTTCAAAGTGATCAAGAAGAACAGTTTGTTGAAAGCGATAGTATGGCCAATAGAGCAAAACGTGTTGGAATAGAGCAAGAAATGGAAGAGAGTCCCCTAAAACCAAAATCACAATTTATACCACAGATGCCACTCGACGCAATTGATGTCTTTTCTGAGGCCATGGTTAATGACTTATTGCAGTTTAGATCTAAGCAATCCAAGAATAAAATCAAGAATAATATATCAATGGAAGAAAAGCAGCATTGGAAAGTCTAATACAGGACACTGCAATAATAATCAAGCCCTCGGATAAAGGAGGGAATATTGTTCTTCAGACTAGAACTGAGTACTGCAAAGAAGCCCAACGACAATTGTTGGATTGTAGATATTATGAACTGACTACACGGGAAATCTATCAAGAAAGCGTACACAACTATGAAATTTTAATTAGGAAGTGGTACGATAAACGAATGTTGGGTACTGATGAACATTTATTTCTACTGAAACTCGAATCCTGTAATCCCAACATTCTATCATATCCCCAAGCTTCATAAGGACTCTTTACATCCGCCGGGCAGGCCAATTGTGTCGTCTCAGGGCAGTCTCACAGAACATTTATCTATGTTTATTGATTATTTTTTGGCCACCTTTGTAGTTCAGTTAAAATCTTATATAAAGGATACAAAAGATTTTTTGGAAAAAATTGCTGCAGTAAGATGGGTTTCCTCATACCAATTAATGGTATTGGATATTACTAGTCTATACACATGTATAGATCATGAGGCTGGTTTAGAGGCCTTACAGTTTTATCTGAATAAGCGCCAACTTCGATTTGCAGAGCATAATCAAATGTTGATCGAATTTGCAAAATTTTGTCTCACTAATAACATCTTTCTTTTGAGGAGAATTTCTTTAAACAGATCTCAGGGACTGCGATGGGCACCTGCTTCGCCCCCAGCTATGCGAACCTGTTCGTTGGCTGGTGGGAGGAGCAGGTGTCCAGATCATATGAATGTGGATCATTGTTGGCGAGTTATTGTGTGGTATCGTTACATAGACGATCTCTTTATAATATGGCAAGGCACATCGGAGTCAGCACATGAGTATATTAATGTCCTGAATACTAATCGATTAAATTTGCACTTTTCGGGCGCAGTTAGTTCAGTGGCAGTGAACTACCTGGACCTGAAGGTGTTTGTATCAGAGGGCAAATTAGACACAGCCTTATATCGTAAAACAACGGCGGAAATTCTACTTTATTTGCGACGAGTAATCATCCACCCAAATTGATATATAGTATTCCGTATGGAGAGTTGTTAAGATTAAAACGGAATAGTTCCAGAGAATGTGATTTTGTAACGTCAGCTAAAGAGTGTATTGCTAGATTTGCTTTAAGAGGCTATGACAACACATTATTGGAAAAAACATTCAATAGAGTAAAAGGGATTTCTAGAGACCAATTACTGTGGAAAAGAACAAATAATATCCCCAATATTAACGAGGGGTAAGTTTAGGATGGTCACTACATATTCAGCGGAAGCAAACTATCTTAAACGGATGCTTAAGAAAACTGGCATATTTTAAAAACAGATAGTATTATTGGCAATGATATTCCAGTCTACCCAATGGTTACTTTAGAAAGGCCCGATCATTTAAGGACATGTTGGTTCACAGTCATCTTGACAAGGTAATACAGAAAAGGGTACCTTGAAAGAAATGCGAGGGTTTTACCCATGTGGGAAATGTAAAGCCTGTGCGAATAGCAAAAGAGTTTTGTCTTACACTATACCAGACATAAATAGAAATAGATTTATAAAAGATTTATGACATGCAATACCACGTATTCTGTATACTGTTTAACTTGTCCTTGTGGGCTACGATACATTGGTAGTACCATTCACCCACTCAAAATAAGGATATTAGAACATTTACGGGCAATCTCTAAAAAGATGTAACATATCCAGTAGCAAGACATTTTGCAGATAAACATTCCAGTAATAGAAATCTGGCACAGTACTATGGTCTGGACCATGTCCCGGATAATATCAGAGGGGCGATAGAATCTTGAGATTACGTAGGCTGGAGTCACGTTATATTGTAGACTTGCGAACAAAATTCCCAAAAGGATTAAATAGTGGGGAGGAGTTGGCGTCACACTTGGGCTCCTAAAAATGAAACATTAAAATTGTTAGGCTGTTATACAGCTGACATCAGTTGCAGTTATAATATGTCTCTTACATATTATCCATGTCACAGGATATGTGTAAATAAAAATGGTTAATAATAAGGGGACTTAAGCCGATCCACGGCAAGAGAACAGTACACTATGGCACCAATCGGCTAATATATGTTGAAATGATTGAGGAATTTTATATAACCCTGATTGGTAATGAAGGCATGTATTTTAATTAATAGGATACATTATGTTATATAGTGGTTCAATATTTATTGAGTACATAGTTAAATCAATGTAACTATGCAGTTTCGCCTCTTTTGGTCACATTTATGTGACGCAGTAAGAGGGATAATAGCCGATCCACGGCAAGATAGCCAAACATATGACTGTTTTATCCAACAGCAGCCGAAACTAATCAATTCATTGATGAAATTATAAATTGTCATAGTGTGATTCAATATTTATTGTATATAAATCATGTGTACGCAATTTAAATTTAAATGTATGTGTAACATTTCAAAATGGCGCTATAATTTGCGTATTGCGTTAGTCCCTTTTCCATTGTGATACACAAGTGACCAGGATGTAAAATAAAATAGAGTCGCTTCCGGTGTGCCAGTAACACCGAGGAAGGCTGACCGCCGAAACGCGTTTGTTGTTAATACTGGATAAATAAATATTTTCAAACGCCCCCGTGAGTGCTGAATTTCTTTCATTCAAGGAATAGGAGCAATAATAATTTGCGGAGTACACAGCCGCACACAAGCACCCGTCCGAGAGTGCTTCCCATGGAGGTGTAAAGTGAGCGTGAGATATATATATATATATATATATATATTATCAGCAGTACTGGCTCACACCAACGCGTTTCAGCCCTTGCGAGGCCTTTGTCACGGTTAGTGAGTATTTTTTCTCTTTCACTATTTATACCAAACACAGTTTGCCTGTAATGTGGCATTGTGGGAAACGTAGTTCACTTATTACATTATGTGTATCTATATACAATATTTACAAGGTTTTGTCTCAGAATTTCAGGTGACATTGAATATAATTCACAATATTGTTTTTGTTGCAATTCATTATAAATTCATAAAATGCTCTGTCAGTTTATTTTATGGTCTGTACCAAATCAATTAGTCTTTCATCTATTTCCATTTGTTCGACCGAGGCCATGCCCCCTTTTTACACCGCTCTGCAAACGTGCCTCCTGGCGCACTGCTGCTCGGGGGATGAAGTCCACTTTAGTCCTGAGGTCCTCAGGACACAAGAGGACCTCATTGCCCCACCAACAGTGCGCCAGGAGGCACGTTTGCAGAGTGGTGTAAAAAGGGGGCATGGCCTCGGACCACTCTCAGCAATCCAGCTGTGTGGGACTTACTGGAGATACCTGGTGGGCTAGTTGGCCCCTAGGCACCCTCGGGATTCAAAAGGACTTAATCCCCCAACCCAGAACACGCCAGGAGGCGCATTTGCAGAGTGGTGGAGAAAAGGGGCGTAGCCTGTGTCCACCTTTCAGCAATCCCACTATCTGAGACATACTGGAGGTATCAGGTAGGCTAGTTGGCCCCTACGGACCCCCAGCAGCGAAGGGGACTTTAATCCTCATCCAAGAGCACGCCAGGAAGTGCGTTTGCAGAGTGGTGGGGAAAGGGGGCGTGGATTGCTATGAGAACTTAGCAATCCTGCTGTGTGGGACTTACTGGAGGTAACAGGAGGGGTAGTTGGCCCCCAAGGTTCACCTTGGGGGCCAACTACCCCTCCTGTTACCTCCAGTAAGTCCCACACAGTGGGATTGCTGAGAGGTCTTCGGAGGCCACTCTCACCTTTCTCCACCACTCTGCAAATGCGCCTCCTGGCACAGTACTGGTTGGGGGATGAAGTCCACCTTACTCCTGAGGGACTTTGGCGGTCAAGTAGCCCTCCTGGTACCTCCTGTAAGTCCTACACAGCGGAATTCCTGAGCGCTGGTTGGAGACCCAGCCCCCTTTCTCCACCACCCTGAAAACGTGACTACCAGTTAAAGAAACATTTGTAATGTAATAGGTCTCGCATTTGCAAGAGTTAAAGCTATTGGCGTTGTAAATCTAAAAGTTTTTTTACTAATGGGGAGCCTGCTTTGCTGTTTGCTGTCCCTTTGCCTGGGGGGCACTGCTCTTTCCCAGGGTCTACACACGCCAGCACCGCCAGTATTTGAGTGGCGTCTACCACCTGGCAGGGGACTACGAATCCCAGAGGCCAACGCTGCATCTGCAGGTGCCGCCAGTGAGGGGGAAGCGCTAATTAACATTGCGCATAAAAGCGCTGCTTCTCCCCCACAGCGCGGGAGCCTGCTTTGCTGTTTGCTGTCCCTTTGCTCGGGGGGCACTGCTCTTTCCCTTTTCAAAGCCCTGGTGGGACAGGAATCCCAGGGTCTACACACGCCAGCACCGCCAGTATTTGAGTGGTGTCTACCACCTGGCAGGGGACTACGAATCCCAGAGGCCAACGCTGCATCTGCAGGTGGCGCCAGTGAGGGGGAAGCGCTAATTAACATCGCGCATAAAAGCGCTGATTCTCCCCCGTGGCGCGGGACGTGCCCGGGCGAAGCCCAGGCCAAGGGCAGGCCCGTCCTTGCCCGTCATTGCCAGGAAGAGGCTGGGCAGGGCCACGTCCTTTACATTCTGTGCCAGACCGTGGCAGGTTAGGGCCACCCCCATTTAGTCTTACAAAACTGTGACTTGGCGGCCCTGGAACTGGATATTGGCTGGAACACTTAACAATCGTAGAGTGGACTGAACTCCTGCTGCACAATTTCCCCCAATAACTGTGAAGAGCAGAAAGGCGGTGAGATAATTAGTGAAGGAACAAACCCTTCTTAATCTGGCAGTGCCACTCTTTTCTCCATAGACTATGTGATACTTAATGATTTTAATTTAGGATAAATTTGTAAGTAAGACAGCTAAAAGGTTTAGCTAGGATTTGTGTAGCATATTATATATTCTATTTTTGTGTATTGAATTGTTTGCAAATAATGTATTTTTTGGCGATTAGCATGAATTAATGGGTCTTTTAACTTGATTTTATTGATTATATCGTTTTTAGCTAAACCGTCCCTGGTATATTGTTGTATTGTACCTAGCCCTTTTTTTTACACCCGGTTCTGCGGTACTTGTACTTGTACTTTGCACCCTGCACTTTTTTGCCACTTTTTGCACTTTTGCACTTTTTGCACTTTACATCCCTTGCACTTTGCAGTTTTGCACTTTGCAGTTTTGCACACTGCACGCCTTGTACTGTGCATCTTTTGCATCTTGTCCTATGTTCCTTTTATTCTAAGGACACGGTGATACTGTAGTAATAATCAGGATGTCGAAACGCAAACTACAAAAAACCCATAAACTTGCAGTTGATCCCTCATGTACCACCATAGATTCCTACTTAGTACGGGTGGTTAGCGCCATTAATGTTTAAATAGATAGGGCGGAACGCCGCCTTTCACTAGGTGCAGGCACGGTGATGGAAGAAATAGCTGGGTTGGAATGTGGGATTCAACAGCATGAAGCAGAGATTGTCCCCAGTAATGAGCAAGAAAGTACCCCCCTGATAATAGTGAGTACTGGGAACCTTGATACCGATTCACTTACATTATCTGATGCGCCACGACTGCACTCACCTAGTGGTTCACCTACACCGAAAAGGAAAAGGGGTTGTAGAAAAAGTCAGGTGCAAACAGGGACCACTAGTAAAAGTAAAAAAGGCCCACTACCGAATACTATTGTCAAGGCATCGGAAAAAACCCCTGACATAGGGCCTTTGCCGGATGTGCAAATAAATCATATCGTAGCCCTTTTAACCCAAAAGCTAGAAGCATCAATAAAACCACTCCACGATAAATTAGACAAACTTAATGGAGAAGTTGTTAAACTTAGCAGTATATTAAAACTTATTAGTGAAAACACAAGGGAGAATGCGAATGGGCCACTGGGGGGACCATATGAACGACTACAACAAGGAACAACTGCTGCTAACAGAGCAACTAGTACCCTAAGCACTAACAGTAGGGATAATAGGGACTGTGGGGGCCAAGGAAGCAAACTGAAGCGTCTAAAACAGGTGCCAATATGATTTCAACAGGCTCTAAACAGAAAGCGACTATGAGCAATCAATCCTGCCCCAGCAGAGGGGATAGGATTGAAAGGGCAGAGTTGACCCAGGCCCCTAACAAACTAAGGGAGAAGGGGGTACCTGAGGGAAGAACTGGTATGTCGATAAACCTACCTCCAGAATGCTGCCCATATGTGGCAGTTTTGGTGAATGTACCCCAACTTGAGCCTGGTCAAAAGGAAATGGATTATACCCTAAAAAATAAAGTGGTGCACTGGTTAAATAAGAACTGTGGTTATCCAGTGGGTCACGCTGACCAGATACTCTTAACCAGAAGAGTAAACTGGATCGGACCCTTAAGAAAGACACTGCAAGGTGATTGCGTAATTATTAACTTTAGGAACCCCAATTGGGCCAGGATCTCCCTGGAAAGAATGGTTGCACCATCACACAATGATTCCAATGTATCACTATTACCTTTAGGCTTTTTGTACAGACACCTAAGGTCTACACCTACTAGTGGAGGAGAACAGGAGATATGTAGAACTAAACCGGCAGTGCTAGCGCAGCCATATTATGCATTACCTACATTTAATAGATTTCATTCACTCAGTACTCTTGAAGATAACGATTGACAGAGCACTGCCCGTCTACCCGTTGGGGAGGTGGGACCTGATGGAGTCGGGTCGACGGGAGTAGGGTTGATAGGAAAATGTGTACCTAACATCGCTGAGCCTAATCTAACCATGCCTAAATTTCTACCTAAGGTTATAAATCCATTTGTTTCACACCCATTAAATAGGGAGAAAGACATCAGTTTAGGGGTTCATTCAGACGGAAACAAAGGGAAATCTACGGAAATTGTTATAAACTCGCCTGTATTGAACCCCCTTATTAGCGAGGGAGACGTTAGCATGAGCATAAGCGAACAATTTGTTGATAATACAGGGAATTCCCCAGTTAACGGCTATACCATCCTTACGTGGAATATAGCCGGGCTGGCAAACAAAAAGGATATGTAGGGCTGGACGGATTTTATTAATAAACATGACATAATTTGTCTACAAGAAACCTGGGGTACTGATCATGTTTATTTTGAAGGGTTTACCTCCTATGATCTATTAGCTTCAACCTCTGCCTCTGGCAGAGCGTAAGGGCGAGTTGTTAATCCTTCTGTCAAACAAATTGCCTTTGGTAGTCAAAAGGGTGATTAACATAGGAAACCATTCTCAGATATTGTGGTTGCATCATAAAGACGGCTGGGATGTTTTATTGATTAATTTTTACAATAATATTTTTGACTCAGCTCGCCACAATGTAGTTATTGAACTAAAGAAGGAAATAGATAATCTGGTTACAGCAGTGAATACAAACCTTGCTATTGTATGGGTCGGGGATTTCAACACTCCAATATGTACACTGTCTATGACTAAAGTTTGTGGGTTTAGGAGTGATGAAGGGGATGATTGTATACACTTCCCGCACAACATCTATGGAGATACCTTAAATACAGTTTTGGCGGAATATGACCTTGATTTAATGCAATGTGCACAGGATGGGTGTGGGAGGGAGATACCAACTTTCACTGGAAGAAATGCCAATACCACGATTGACCATGTTTTAGTATCAGCAAACATTGTACATCTATGTTCTACCCAGTGGATTGCCGAATTGTTACTTAGTGATCACAATTGTACTATCATGCCAATGGTTGTGTGGGGCAACAAATTTGTAATAGAACAAACGGCTACTGGTAATATTACCCCATGTAGACCAAATGGTACCAGAATTAGGTGGAAAGGCACTAACTCAGTTAAAATTTAAAAAAATATTGTTTTAGAATGTGGTAAGGAGATATATGACAGTCTTGAAGTGGAGGTTGAACCGGCTACGATATTAACTAATTTTAGTAAAATTAACGATACCATTGATAAGCTATTACCCGCACCACCGAGTAGTAAGCATACACAAAATAGGGGTTGGTTTAACCGCACCTGTACCAACTCGCTGAACCAGTTAAAACAGGCACTCTGCAGCAGACCCAGGAATATGGCATTAGTTCAAAATTTAAGATTAGATTACAAACTAGCCCTAAAACAGAGGAAGAGGGAACTTCAAGAGGAGGCGTGGGATAAACTTTCATTGGCTGTGGGTACATCTAACAATAAGTTGTTCTGGGAAACTGTTAACTCGACATTTCTTAAAAACGAATCTTATCCGGAATTTTTGTGCCATGTTAGCTGTGAGGAATGGGTGTTATATTTTTCTAGCATTTTTAACCCACAAGATGAAGATATTGAGGATTTTATAAATCCCAGCAAATGGCCCATTATTCCCCTAAATATCACCCTTGATGAGGTTGAGCTAGGAATTAGAGGTAGTAAAGGGGGAAAAGCGCCGGGCCCCGATGGTGTACCCATTGATGTCTATAAAATGGTGCCAGATCTATGGGGCCCGATACTCACTAGAGTCTTTAACGCTGCAGTTATAGAGGGAGTTCCCCTGACTTGGGGCCAATCAGTTATTATCCCCATTTATAAAAAGGGGAATAAGTCAGAAGCCAAGAATTATCGGCCGATTTCCCTATTAGACTCATCAGTAAAGGTGATGAGTAGGGTTTTATTAGTAAGATTGGAAGAGTGGGTTGCGGATAATGGGATTTTATCACAGGCTCAATATGGTTTTAGAAAGGGGCTGGGTACGTTAGAACAGTGCATTAATTTAGAGCTTTTAATTGGAAAATATACATGTGCTAAACAAGGGGGCCTCTTTTTATGCTTTGCTGATCTTAGTAGCGCCTTCGATTTAGTGGACCATGCTATACTCTGGCCAGTTTTACTTAACCTTGGTGCCCCGGAGCCTATTATCTACTGTCTTGCAAGGCTATACGAGAAATTATCGACTAGAGTCCGGTATGGCCAACGGGGCGAATGCACTCCTAATTTTAAGGTTAAACGCGGCAAACGCCAAGGCTGCGTCTTAGCACCATTGCTTTTTACTTTATTTATTAATGAAGTTAACGCAGTTCTTAAGCTGATACAGGCGGATGCTCCCCAAGCTGAGGGCCATGATGTACCGGTTCTGCTTTATGCAGATGATGCTGTGCTTTTATCTAGAACATCGGTAGGCTTACAGCGATTAATAGATGGGTTCGCAGATTTTATCAACGGAAGGAAGTTGCTGATAAACAAGGCCAAAACATATACAATGGTTTGTGGTATAAAACCCAGGAAATTGAAACCTTTTTTTATAGACGGGGAAAGAGTGGAAACTGTCAACTTTTGTTACCTGGGGATAACTTTCTCTGGTAACGGTAAATGGTCACGTGAAATGTCTAATGCCGGGTTAAGATGTCAAAAAGTGTGCATGGGGTCTTCCGGTTTGCTTCTAAACTAGGGGACCGCCGTATTAAGGACATGACATACATCTATAAAGCTAGATGCGCCTCTATTGCATTATATGGAGCAGGGGTATGGGGTTACCATACCAGTCAGGAACTGCAATTAGAGGAAAACTCTTTTTAAAAAAAGCTTCTATGCCTGCCTGCATCAGCATCCTCTGAGTTAATCCATTGTGAAGTGGGGCTAAATTACCTGTCAGATTTGATCGCACTGAGACCCCTAATGCTCTGGAGATCAATTTGGTCTAAAGAGGAGACAATATTCACTCAATCAATTATCAAGGATTGCCTGCGATTGGACAGTTGTTTTAAGATTCCTTGGCTAAAATATATAGCAAATGTTAATAGAGATTTATTTAAGCTCATGATCTGGGAAAATCCAATCGACGTGATAGGCCTGTCCAAACAGGAGATAAAGAACATTTTTTTGTCTCATAAGAAGGAGTGCAGGATGAGAATTGTGGGGAAACAAACCGCATAACAGCTTTACCAATCGCTTATAGATATCGATGGCTTCCAAAGCTATCTGTTATTAGTTACAAGACTCCCTCATCGTTTTGTATTAACAAGGATGAGATTGGGTCTTGTTCATCATTTAGTTCCATTCCCCGAAATCAAAAAGTGGCCAGTCACCCCATGCCCATGTGATGAGCATGCTAAGCAGAGCACTATGCACTTTCTACTTTTATGTGATCTGTATTTGAACTATAGAATTGTCTATCTAAAACCTTTGTTCAAGAAATATAATGTTATAACCACCAATGCTGCTATGAGCCTATTGTTTACACTAAGAGAGCCCGAGATTTGTTTTTATGCTGCAACATTTATTTTAAAATAAATTCATGCGAGAAAAAGTATGGTTTTTAAATTTAATGTCCTTATCAATTGAGATTATATTTTTATAATTGGATTTAATTGATTGTATATGTATATTTGTTGCCTTTATGAATCTATAAATGGATTTAATTGTCTGTGTATGTATATTTGTGGCTTTTATGGTTGCTACACAATCCGAATAAAGCTTACTGAACCTGAACCTAATGTTTTTTGGAGTGGAGTGGATGTACTTTGTGTGTAGTGGAATTATGTGGTATGTTGTGCAGTCTAATTATGTGGATAGAAAGTATGTGGTATTTAGTGTATAGGAATTATGTAGAGTGGGATTATGTGTTATGGAGAGTAATTATGTGGTATGGTAGTCTGTGTTGTGGAGTGGTAACCTCAGGTTTAGTCTTCCTCGTTTCCATAGAAGTTAAATTATGAACTCAATGAGACAAATAAAAGAAGGAATCACTGAGGAGCACTTCTGGACCTAGTCAGAGGTATGAGCAGGGCCACTGGAATTATGCGACTGTTTGGCTGCACCGACTTCCGCACAATTATACATTTTCCGCATTATCCATATAATCCATCATCTGCTGCCTAATCTGCAGATTTGAACAAAAAAAGCCTTGTTTCTAGCTCAAACGGCTAAGACGTTACCAAAAATGCAGTGACAAGTGTTACAGCGTAGTGGAAGGCCCTTTGCAAACCTAGAATGGTCACCTGTTACTTATTGCTAAATGTGGGTGTTAAATTGGTACTAATGGTGTGCAAACCACTCTTGCTTCTTTCTGTGCCTCTCTTGCCACTTTCTGCATTTCTGTTGCTTCTTTCTGCAACTTTCTTTTTTTCTATACTTCTTTTGCCTCTTTCTGCTCATCTCTTCCAATTTCTGTACCTCTCTTGCCTCTTTCTGCACCCCTCTTGCCTCTTCCTGTATCCCTCTTGCCTCTTTCTGCACCCCTGTTCCCTCTTTCTGCACCTCTCCTGCCTGTTTCTGCACCTCTCTTGCCTCTTTCTATACTTCCCTTGCCTCTTTCTGCACCTCTGTTGTTTCTTTCTGTACTTCTCTTGCCTCTTTCTGCACCCCTCTTGCCTCTTTCTGCAACTCTCTTCCTTCTTTCTGCACTTCTCTTGCTTCTTTCTGCACCTCTGTTGCTTCTTTCTGCACCCCTCTTGCCTCTTTCTGCAACCCTCTTCCCTCTTTCTGCACCTCTCTTGCCTGAGTCTGCCCACCTGTTCCCTGTTTCTGCACCCCTTTTGCCTGTTTCTGCAACTCTCTTGCCTCTTTCTGTAGTTATCTTGCCTCCTTCTGCACCTCAATTGCCTCTTCCTGCAACTCTCTTGCCTCTTTCTGCAGTTCTCTTTCCTCTTTCTGCACCTCTCTTGCCTCTTTCTGCACCTCACTTGCTTCTTTCTGCACCCCTTTTGCCTGTTTCTGCACCCCTCTTCCCTCTTTGTGCAACTCTCTTGCCTCTTTCTGCAGTTCTCTTTCCTCTTTCTGCACCTCTCTTGCCTCTTTCTGCACCTCACTTGCTTCTTTCTGCACCCCTTTTGCCTGTTTCTGCACCCCTCTTCCCTCTTCCTGCAACTCTCTTGCCTCTTTCTGCAGTTCTCTTCCCTCTTTCTGCACCACTCTTGCCTCTTTCTATACCTCTGTTGCTTCTTTCTGCACTTCTCTTGCCTCTTTCTGCACCCCTCGTGCCTATTTCTGCACCCTTCTTCCCTTTTCCTGCACATCTCTTGGTTCTTTTTGCACTGCTCTTGCCTCTTTCTGCACCCCTCTTGCCTCCTTCTGTACCTCTGTTGTTTCTTACTGCACTGCTCTTGCTTCTTTCTGCACCTCTCTTGCAAATTTCTGCACCCCTCTTGCCTCTTTTGGTACCCCTCTTCTCTCTTTCTGCACCCCTGTTCCCTCTTTCTGCACCTCTTCTGCCTGTTTCTGCACCTCTGCTGCCTCTTTCTGAACTTCTCTTGCCTCTTTCTGCACCTCTTTTGCTTCTTTCTGCACTTCTCTTGCCTCTTTCTGCACCCCTCTTGCCTCTTTCTGCATCTCTGTTGGTTCTTTCTGCACTGCTCTTGCTTCTTTCTGTACCTCTGTTGTTTCTTTCTGCACTTCTCTTGCTTCTTTCTGCACCCTCTAGCTTCTTTCTGCACCCCACTTGCCTCTTTCTGCACCCTTCTTCCCTCTTTGTGCACCTCTCTTGCCTCTTTCTGAACCTCTTTTGCCTCTTTCTGCACCCCTCTAGCCTCTTTCCGCATCTCTTTTGCTTGTTTCTGCTCTTCTTTTGCCTCTTTCTGTACCCCTCTTACCTCCTTCTGCACCTCTGTTGTTTTTTACTGCACTGCTCTTGCTTCTTTCTGCATCTCTCTTGCAAATTTCTGCACCCCTCTTGCCTCTTTCGGCACCCCTCTTCTCTCTTTCTACACCCCTGTTCCCTCTTTCTGCACCTCTTCTGCCTGTTTCTGCACCTCTGCTGCCTCTTACTGAACTTCTCTTGTCTCTTTCTGCACCTCTGTTGCTTCTTTCTGCACTTCTCTTGCCTCTTTCTGCAACCCTCTTCCCTCTTGCTGCACCTCTGTTGCTTCTTTCTGTACTACTCTTGCCTCTTTCTGCACCTCTCTTGCCTCTTTCTGCACACACAGGCCTACTTTTAAACTGACCTCAGGCTCAGCAGTGCACACATGCAAGTGCAGAAAGGGGCTGCTGGCCTCTAAACTGCCACGTCCTATTATATGCTAGGGACTTAGAGGTAGTTTTAACCCCCCTGCCCTATTATGTACTAGGGCCTTACAGGGGAGGTCATGCCAATCACAGGGGTACCCCAACCCATAGTGTACCCTAGTGTATGTAGGTGTTTTCACTGTATTCTAAGTGTCTTTCAGCATAGCACTGGCTCCGGGCCTGGTTAGGCAGAGCCCAGGGTCAGTCAGAGTCAGTTACCACCAGTACCAGTCAGCAAAAAGTTGGGGGGTGCCCAGGGCACAGTTTGACTTTGCAACAAGGCCTCTTTCTGCACCTCTGTTGGTTCTTTCTACATATCTCTTGCTTCTTTCTGCACCTTTCTTCCTCTTTCTGGACTTCTGTTGCCTCTTTCTGCATTTCTCTTGCTTCTTTCTGCGCCTTTCTTCCTCTTTCTGCACATGTCCTACCTCTGTAGGCATAGTTAGAAATTAGCACTTAAAAAACCTTAGAAAATTGCTGAAAAAACCACAGGTTTCAGGGATGTTATAGTTAGAAATTTTCATTTAAAAAACCTTAGAAATTCACTGAAAAAACCATAGGTTTCAGGGACATTATAGTTGGAAATTAGCATATAAAAAACCTTTGAAATTCACTGAAAAAACCATAGGTTTTAGGGACGTTATAGTTAGAAATTAGCATTTAAAAAACCTTAGAAATTCACTGAAAAAACCACAGGTTTCAGGGACGTTATAGTTAGTTGGACATTTCACTCGTACAAAACCAGAGAAATTCGGCCGTTATAGTTAGTTGAGCTAACTATAATTCACGCCCCCGCAATGCACTGCTGATGACGTCACATATTACATCATTCATGACATGGTCAGTGACATCACTGATGACATCACTGATGACATCTCAAATGACATCACTGATGACATCATCCAGTTACTGTGTGTTTCTGTAAAGTTTAAATATGTTTATATATATATATATATATATATATATATGCCAAGGTGTATTGAAGAATGAGTGGGTGTATAAGTGTCTGAATGGATGATTTAGTAGGTGCGTGACTGACTGTCAAACCATCGTCCCTGAAACCTGTGGGTTTTTCAGTGTATATATATATATATATATATATATATATATGTATATTATATATGTATATGATAAATAGACAGATGGGCTTTAGTTCAGCCCTCTTGTGCAATTGATCTGTATATGAGTTTCATTTACTATCTCCTTCCATCCATGACTGTCCACAGCATGGGACACTTAAATTATTCCAATTCAGCTATTGGCTCCCTTGCCCTTACAGTAACAGCATTTGTCTGATCATATGTGCATTCCACCTGAAAGTGAGTGTGTTTCATTAGCGCGGCTGGTACACCAGTCCTTTAGTTTTCTATTTTCTTATTGTGTAAGTCCCTTTCTATCTCTTTTCTTCTCTTTATTTTCATTTTTAGAGCAAACTACACCTACGCAGATGTGCTAACAAGCTGATTCCTTGTTGTGCATTCCATCTGCAGTGCACTGCATCTCCCACCACCACTCTCTGGAAATCATGGAATGGTATTGCCCTTGTCATGCTGGAACTTTAAAACCACAATACACTACCATTGTAAGATGGCATTTATTTTTTTAACCATTTTTTAACTTACAAACAGTACCACATACGTGACATTACATGACATATGCTGTAGCAAAATCACACATTTGCTCCATTGATGCAAGGAAGGAATGGCAAAATTTACATTATGTTCTACACATACAACAGTTAGTGTATCAAGTAGTAAGTCCATCAATCATCATATAATGGCTTATATGTCCACTACATCCATATCAGACCCAAGGGAGCAAAAACACCATGTTCAAATGTATATCCAATCAGGAAAAACAGCAACACATATGTAACACTAAGCCTAAGCCCAGTACATGAGTCCGGACCACCCAATCCCTTTTGCTGCAAGTATGTATGTAGTGGTTGCCAGATATCCCGAGGATGGCATGCGGATAGTTGCAATGAAGCAGTTGCAATAGCTCACTAGTGGCATCGCAGAATACGAGACTTTTAATCCACTTTGCAGTAGTGAGACAACGACTACTGCCCCTGCATATCGCAATTTCCCATTTTGCCAACAGGAGTGCAATCGCTATGAACCTTCGAATCCCCTTTGGGACATCATGTACGTATCCCAGCAATGCCAGCAATGGGTCTGGTGTCAAGTTTGATTCTACCATCAAGGAGAGTTGTGCAAAAATATCGGCCTAGTAGCTGCCTATTGTATACATGACCATGTTAGATGTATAAAATCTGCATCATCAGCATGACATTAAGGGCAGGCCGAGAAGTGGTTAGGGTCAATCTTGGCTAAGCGACTGGGCGTAATGTAGGTAAGAAATTTGAAGTGTATGAGTTTGTGTCTATGATTAGGGGAGACTAATTTGGTTTGTTGACAGCAGTAAAAACAGACATCATCCAGTAAAGGGCGCTGCAGATCCTCCACCCACGCCTCGCGCAAGCGATCGGCAGCAGCAGGCAGCATTGCCAAGCTTGCCCGATATAGTTTAGATACCAAGTGTCCACCCTCAGTGTCCACTATGAGGGTTGTGAGAAGAGTGAAATTGGCAGGAGCAATACGGTACGAGGGGATCTGGTCATGCAGAGTGCATTGAATAAGATGTAAGATAAAGTGTTCAATTGGGGTTGCGGCAGCAAAGTGTGTGTCCTCAACCCAGGAAATGGCGTGACCATCTGGAAAAAGATCCCCAGCAGTATGTAATGCACATAGCTACTATGTGCTTTTGACAATGGCTTCCGACATGTGGAGCAGCCACCGATTATCAGCAAGTGGCAAAGCGGGGAAGTACAGCCACCCGGCCTCCAGCAATCGCAGGAGATGGTATTAAGCCCAGCATGTGGTAGAAAGTGGTTGGATGTCTGTGGGGTCCAGCGGTATACCAGAGGGGAGAATGGCATTCAGTAAGGTACTGCAAAACACACAAGATGATGGACGGAATGCTGCACATTGGCAAACATTCACACCCAGTCACAGATCTGGGTTTAATCCATCGTTATTTTGCTTCATCACGCCACCCCAGTTCAGACATAGCCATATGCAAATCAGTCTTGACCCTGTGCCTCATGGGAACAGTCCAGACCGAACTGCCAAGCCATGTCTTCCCTGGACCGGAATCAAGCATCCTAGGACCGGTTTCAGGCTATCAGCCTTCATCAGCCAGGATAGCTTGACTCCAGTGGCGTAGTGAGCACGGGACCCACGTCTGGGCATACCCTTCCCACTTAGGGCGAAATGCAAAACACACAAGATGATGGACGGAATGCTGCACATTGGCAAACATTCACCCCCAGTCACAGATCTGGGTTTAATCCATTGTTATTTTGCTTCACCACGCCACCCCAGTTCAGACATAGCCATATGCAAATCAGTCTTGACCCTGTGCCTCATGGGAACAGTCCAGAGCGAACTGCCAAGCCATGTCTTCCCTGGACCGGAATCAAGCATCCTAGGACCGGTTTCAGGCTATCAGCCTTCATCAGCCAGGATAGCTTGACTCCAGTGGCGTAGTGAGCACGGTACCCACATCTGGGCATACCCTTCCCACTTAGGGCGAAATGCTAAACACACAAGATGATGGACGGAATGCTGCACATTGGCAAACATTCACCCCCAGTCACAGATCTGGGTTTAATCCATCGTTATTTTGCTTCACCACGCCACCCCAGTTCGGACATAGCCATATGCAAATCAGTCTTGACCCTGTGCCTCATGGGAACAGTCCAGACCGAACTGCCAAGCCATGTCTTCCCTGGAACGGAATCAAGCATCCTAGGACCGGTTTCAGGCTATCAGCCTTCATCAGCCAGGATAGCTTGACTCCAGTGGCGTAGTGAGCACGGGACCCACGTCTGGGAATACCCTTCCCACTTAGGGCGAAATGCAAAACACACAAGATGATGGACGGAATGCTGCACATTGGCAAACATTCACCCCCAGTAACAGATCTGGGTTTAATGCATCGTTATTTTGCTTCACCACGCCACCCCAGTTCAGACATAGCCATATGCAAATCAGTCTTGACCCTGTGCCTCATGGGAACAGTCCAGACCGAACTGCCAAGCCATGTCTTCCCTGGACCGGAATCAAGCATCCTAGGACCGGTTTCAGGCTATCAGCCTTCATCAGCCAGGATAGCTTGACTCCAGTGGCGTAGTGAGCACGGGACCCACGTCTGGGCATGCCCTTCCCACTTAGGGCGAAATGCAAAACACACAAGATGATGGACGGAATGCTGCACATTGGCAAACATTCACCCCCAGTCACAGATCTGGGTTTAATCCATCGTTATTTTGCTTCACCACGCCACCCCAGTTCAGACATAGCCATATGCAAATCAGTCTTGACCCTGTGCCTCATGGGAACAGTCCAGACCGAACTGCCAAGCCATGTCTTCCCTGGACCGGAATCAAGCATCCTAGGACCGGTTTCAGGCTATCAGCCTTCATCAGCCAGGATAGCTTGACTCCAGTGGCATAGTGAGCACGGGACCCACGTCTGGGCATACCCTTCCCACTTAGGGCGAAATGCAAAACCCACAAGATGATGGACGGAATGCTGTACATTGGCAAACATTCACCCCCAGTCACAGATCTGGGTTTAATCCATCGTTATTTTGCTTCATCACGCCACCCCAGTTCAGACATAGCCATATGCAAATCAGTCTTGACCCTGTGCCTCATGGGAACAGTCCAGACCGAACTGCCAAGCCATGTGTTCCCTGGACCGGAATCAAGCATCCTAGGACCGGTTTCAGGCTATCAGCCTTCATCAGACAGGATAGCTTGACTCAAGTGGCGTAGTGAGCACGGGACCCACGTCTGGGCATACCCTTCCCACTTAGGGCGAAATGCAAAACACACAAGATGATGGACGGAATGCTGCACATTGGCAAACATTCACCCCCAGTCACAGATCTGGGTTTAATCCATCGTTATTTTGCTTCACCACGCCACCCCAGTTCAGACATAGCCATATGCAAATCAGTCTTGACCCAGTGCCTCATGGGAACAGTCCAGACCGAACTGCCAAGCCATGTCTTCCCTGGACCGGAATCAAGCATCCTAGGACCGGTTTCAGGCTATCAGCCTTCATCAGCCAGGATAGCTTGACTCCAGTGGCGTAGTGAGCACGGGACCCACGTCTGGGCATACCCTTCCCACTTAGGGCGAAATGCAAAACACACAAGATGATGGATGGAATGCTGCACATTGGCAAACATTCACCCCCAGTCACAGATCTGGGTTTAATCCATCGTTAATTTGCTTCACCACGCCACCCCAGTTCAGACATAGCCATATGCAAATCAGTCTTGACCCTGTGCCTCATGGGAACAGTCCAGACCGAATTGCCAAGCCATGTCTTCCCTGGACCGGAATCAAGCATCCTAGGACCGGTTTCAGGCTATCAGCCTTCATCAGCCAGGATAGCTTGACTCCAGTGGCGTAGTGAGCACGGGACACACGTCTGGGCATACCCTTCCCACTTAGGGCGAAATGCAAAACACACAAGATGATGGACGGAATGCTGCACATTGGCAAACATTCACCCCCAGTCACAGGTCTGGGTTTAATCCATCGTTATTTTGCTTCACCACGCCACCCCAGTTCAGACATAGCCATATGCAAATCAGTCTTGACCCTGTGCCTCATGGGAACAGTCGAGACCGAACTGCCAAGCCATGTCTTCCCTGGACCGGAATCAAGCATCCTAGGACCGGTTTCAGGCTATCAGCCTTCATCAGCCAGGATAGCTTGACTCCAGTGGCGTAGTGAGCACGGGACCCACGTCTGGGCATACCCTTCCCACTTAGGGCGAAATGCAAAACACACAAGATGATGGACGGAATGCTCCACATTGGCAAACATTCACCCCCAGTCACAGATCTGGGTTTAATCCATCGTTATTTTGCTTCACCACGCCACCCCAGTTCAGACATAGCCATATGCAAATCAGTCTTGACCCTGTGCCTCATGGGAACAGTCCAGACCGAACTGCCAAGCCATGTCTTCCCTGGACCGGAATCAAGCATCCTAGGACCGGTTTCAGGCTATCAGCCTTCATCAGCCAGGATAGCTTGACTCCAGTGGCGTAGTGAGCACGGGACCCACGTCTGGGCATACCCTTCCTACTTAGGGTGAAATGCAAAACACACAAGATGATGGACGGAATGCTGCACATTGGCAAACATTCACCCCCAGTCACAGATCTGGGTTTAATCCATCGTTATTTTGCTTCCCCACGCCACCCCAGTTCAGACATAGCCATATGCAAATCAGTCTTGACCCTGTGCCTCATGGGAACAGTCCAGACCGAACTGCCAAGCCATGTCTTCCCTGGACCGGAATCAAGCATCCTAGGACCGGTTTCAGGCTATCAGCCTTCATCAGACAGGATAGCTTGACTCCAGTGGCGTAGTGAGCACGGGACCCACGTCTGGGCATACCCTTCCCACTTAGGGCGAAATGCAAAACACACAAGATGATGGATGGAATGCTGCACATTGGCAAACATTCACCCCCAGTCACAGATCTGGGTTTAATCCATCGTTATTTTGCTTCACCACGCCACCCCAGTTCAGACATAGCCATATGCAAATCAGTCTTGACCCTGTGCCTCATGGGAACAGTCCAGACCGAACTGCCAAGCCATGTCTTCCCTGGACCGGAATCAAGCATCCTAGGACCGGTTTCAGGCTATCAGCCTTCATCAGCCAGGATAGCTTGACTCCAGTGGCGTAGTGAGCACGGGACCCACGTCGGGGCATACCCTTCCCACTTAGGGCGAAATGCAAAACACACAAGATGATGGACGGAATGCTGCACATTGGCAAACATTCACCCCCAGTCACAGATCTGGGTTTAATCCATCGTTATTTTGCTTCACCACGCCACCCCAGTTCAGACATAGCCATATGCAAATCAGTCTTGACCCTGTGCCTCATGGGAACAGTCCAGACCGAACTGCCAAGCCATGTCTTCCCTGGACCGGAATCAAGCATCCTAGGACCGGTTTCAGGCTATCAGCCTTCATCAGCCAGGATAGCTTGACTCCAGTGGCGTAGTGAGCACGGGACCCACGTCTGGGCATACCCTTCCCACTTAGGGCGAAATGCAAAACACACAAGATGATGGACGGAATGCTGCACATTGGCAAACATTCACCCCCAGTCACAGATCTGGGTTTAATCCATCATTATTTTGCTTCACCACGCCACCCCAGTTCAGACATAGCCATATGCAAATCAGTCTTGACCCTGTGCCTCATGGGAACAGTCCAGACCGAACTGCCAAGCCATGTCTTCCCTGGACCGTAATCAAGCATCCTAGGACCGGTTTCAGGCTATCAGCCTTCATCAGCCAGGATAGCTTGACTCCAGTGGCGTAGTGAGCACGGGACCCACGTCTGGGCATACCCTTCCCACTTAGGGCGAAATGCAAAACACACAAGATGATGGACGGAATGCTGCACATTGGCAAACATTCACCCCCAGTCACAGATCTGGGTTTAATCCATCGTTATTTTTGCTTCACCACGCCACCCCAGTTCAGACATAGCCATATGCAAATCAGTCTTGACCCTGTGCCTCATGGGAACAGTCCAGACCGAACTGCCAAGCCATGTCTTCCTGGACCGGAATCAAGCATCCTAGGACCGGTTTCAGGCTATCAGCCTTCATCAGCCAGGATAACTTGACTCCAGTGGCGTAGTGAGCACGGGACCCACGTCTGGGCATGCCCTTCCCACTTAGGCGAAATGCAAAACACACAAGATGATGGACGGAATGCTGCACATTGGCAAACATTCACCCCCAGTCACAGATCTGGGTTTAATCCATCGTTATTTTGCTTCACCACGCCACCCCAGTTCAGACATAGCCATATGCAAATCAGTCTTGACCCTGTGCCTCATGGGAACAGTCCAGACCGAACTGCCAAGCCATGTCTTCCCTGGACCGGAATCAAGCATCCTAGGACCGGTTTCAGGCTATCAGCCTTCATCAGCCAGGAAAGCTTGACACCAGTGGCGTAGTGAGCACGGGACCCACGTCTGGGCATACCCTTCCCACTTAGGGCGAAATGCAAAACACACAAGATGATGGACGGAATGCTGCACATTGGCAAACATTCACCCCCAGTCACAGATCTGGGTTTAATCCATCGTTATTTTGCTTCACCACGCCACCCCAGTTCAGACATAGCCATATGCAAATCAGTCTTGACCCTGTGCCTCATGGGAACAGTCCAGACCGAACTGCCAAGCCATGTCTTCCCTGGACCGGAATCAAGCATCCTAGGACCGGTTTCAGGCTATCAGCCTTCATCAGCCAGGATAGCTTGACTCCAGTGGCGTAGTGAGCACGGGACCCACGTCTGGGCATACCCTTCCCACTTAGGGCGAAATGCAAAACACACAAGATGATGGACGGAATGCTGCACATTGGCAAACATTCACCCCGAGTCACAGATCTGGGTTTAATCCATCGTTATTTTACTTCACCACGCCACCCCAGTTCAGACATAGCCATATGCAAATCAGTCTTGACCCTGTGCCTCATGGGAACAGTCCAGACCGAACTGCCAAGCCATGTCTTCCCTGGACCGGAATCAAGCATCCTAGGACCGGTTTCAGGCTATCAGCCTTCATCAGCCAGGATAGCTTGACTGCAGTGGCGTAGTGAGCACGGGACCCACGTCTGGGCATACCCTTCCCACTTAGGGCGAAATGCAAAACACACAAGATGATGGACGGAATGCTGCACATTGGCAAACATTCACCCCCAGTCACAGATCTGGGTTTAATCCATCGTTATTTTGCTTCACCACGCCACCCCAGTTCAGACATAGCCATATGCAAATCAGTCTTGACCCTGTGCCTCATGGGAACAGTCCAGACCGAACTGCCAAGCCATGTCTTCCCTGGACCGGAATCAAGCATCCTAGGACCAGTTTCAGGCTATCAGCCTTCATCAGCCAGGATAGCTTGACTCCAGTGGCGTAGTGAGCACGGGACCCACGTCTGGGCATACCCTTCCCACTTAGGGCGAAATGCAAAACACACAAGATGATGGACGGAATGCTCACTACGCCACTGGTGTCAAGCTATCCTGGCTGATGAAGGCTGATAGCCTGAAACCGGTCCTAGGATGCTTGATTCCGGTCCAGGGAAGACATGGCTTGGCAGTTCGGTCTGGACTGTTCCCATGAGGCACAGGGTCAAGACTGATTTGCATATGGCCATGTCTGAACTAGGGTGGCGTGGTGAAGCAAAATAACAATGGATTAAACCCAGATCTGTGACTGGGGGTGGATGTTTGCCTATGTGCAGCATTCCGTCCATCATCTTGTGTGTTTTGCATTTCAGCCCTAAGTGGGAAGGGGTATGCCCAGACGTGGGTCCCGTGCTCACTACACCACTGGTGTCAAGCTATCCTGGCTGATGAAGGCTGATAGCCTGAAACCGGTCCTAGGATGCTTGATTCCGGTCCAGGGAAGACATGGCTGGCAGTTCGGTCTGGACTGTTCCCATGAGGCACAGGGTCAAGACTGATTTGCATATGGCTATGTCTGAACTGGGGTGGCGTGGTGAAGCAAAATAACGATGGATTAAACCCAGATCTGTGACTGGGGGTGAATGTTTGCCAATGTGCAGCATTCCGTCCATCATCTTGTGTGTTTTGCATTTCGCCTAAGTGGGAAGGGTATGCCCAGACGTGGTCCCGTGCTCACTACGCCACTGGTGTCAAGCTATCCTGGCTGATGAAGGCTGATAGCCTGAAACCGGTCCTAGGATGCTTGATTCGGTCCAGGAAGACATGGCTTGGCAGTTCGGTCTGGACTGTTCCCATGAGGCACAGGGTCAAGACTGATTTGCATATGGCTATGTCTGAACTGGGATGGCGTGGTGAAGCAAAATAACGATGGATTAAACCCAGATCTGTGACTGGGGGTGAATGTTTGCCAATGTGCAGCATTCCGTCCATCATCTTGTGTGTTTTGCATTTCGCCCTAAGTGGGAAGGGTATGCCCAGACGTGGGTCCCGTGCTCACTACGCCACTGGTGTCAAGCTATCCTGGCTGATGAAGGCTGATAGCCTGAAACCGGTCCTAGGATGCTTGATTCGGTCCAGGGAAGACATGGCTTGGCAGTTCGGTCTGGACTGTTCCCATGAGGCACAGGGTCAAGACTGATTTGCATATGGCTATGTCTGAACTGGGGTGGCGTGGTGAAGCAAAATAACGATGGATTAAACCCAGATCTGTGACTGAGGGTGAATGTTTGCCAATGTGCAGCATTCCGTCCATCATCTTGTGTGTTTTGCATTTCGCCCAAGTGGGAAGGGTATGCCCAGACGTGGGTCCCGTGCTCACTACGCCACTGGTAGTCAAGCTATCCTGGCTGATGAAGGCTGATAGCCTGAAACCGGTCCTAGGATGCTTGATTCCGGTCCAGGGAAGACATGGCTTGGCAGTTCGGTCTGGACTGTTCCCATGAGGCACAGGGTCAAGACTGATTTGCATATGGCCATGTCTGAACTGGGGTGGCGTGGTGAAGCAAAATAACGATGGATTAAACCCAGATCTGTGACTGGGGGTGAATGTTTGCCAATGTGCAGCATTCCGTCCATCATCTTGTGTGTTTTGCATTTCGCCCTAAGTGGGAAGGGTATGCCCAGACGTGGGTCCCGTGCTCACTACGCCACTGGTGTCAAGCTATCCTGCCTGATGAAGGCTGATAGCCTGAAACCGGTCCTAGGATGCTTGATTCCGGTCCAGGGAAGACATGGCTTGGCAGTTCGGTCTGGACTGTTCCCATGAGGCACAGGGTCAAGACTGATTTGCATATGGCCATGTCTGAACTGGGGTGGCGTGGTGAAGCAAAATAACGATGGATTAAACCCAGATCTGTGACTGGGGGTGAATGTTTGCCAATGTGCAGCATTCCGTCCATCATCTTGTGTGTTTTGCAGTCAGTAAGGTACTACCAGCCTGGTCGCGCTCTGTACATTCATAGGGGAGGCGAGCGTCTGTATGGTACCAATGGTACGCGTATTGACAATGTGCGATCAAATAGTAATGTTGGAAATGTGGCACACCAATACC
Organism: Calotriton arnoldi; assembly: GCA_963921515.1. Taxonomy (NCBI): domain Eukaryota; kingdom Metazoa; phylum Chordata; class Amphibia; order Caudata; family Salamandridae; genus Calotriton; species Calotriton arnoldi. Next base: position 78,938 of record CAWUFW010003243.1, read on the forward strand.
ACCCCGCTCATAAGGGAGGACCAGCGCCCGCCAACCCACCCGCAGCCTGCGGCCTACCCAGACCAATCGCAGAAGGAGGCTTCTCAGGGTGGCAAAGAAATCATTTGCAAAGAGGAAAGGGTATGTTGAGGAACAAATAAAGAACCGGGGGAGAACAACCATTTTGATAATGGCGATTCGGCCGGCTATCGATGGTGGCAATTTGATCCACCTCTCAATCTGCGTTGTTAGCTTATCAACTGCCAGTCCATAGTTCAGTCGGAGGACCTGTTCTTTGTCCTGGTAAATATGAATTCCCAGGTATTTAACAGTATCTTCCCGCCACTGTAGAGGGTATTCACACTGAAACTGCTTTGTCACCTCTGTCACCTCTGTCAGCAGGAATAGCTCAGACTTCCCCCAGTTAATTTGAAGACCGGAGAAAAGATCAAATCTCTGAATTTCTTGGATGATGGAGACTAAGTTTGTGAACGGGTACTGCAGAAAAACTAATATGTCATCTGTGTACAATGAAAGAAGAAGTGTACCGGGGCTGAACTGCAGCCCACGCTGGAGGTATCTTTCCTGCAGATGTCGTACCAAGGGGTCCATGGCGATGATAAATAAAAATGAAGAGAGTGGGCACCCCTGTCTCGTGCCCCTAGCTAAGGCGAATGAGGAGGTAAGCGACCCATTAACCCAAATGCAAACCATCGGCTGAGAGTAAAGGAGCTTGAGATGTAAACCCCTGTGGAAGGCCATGTTTTTGGAGTGTTGCTAATAAGAAAGGCCATTCAAGGGAATCAAAGCCCTTTTCCGCATCAACCAGCGCCACAGACGATGGGACGTCAGGGGATATTCTACTCAATACTGAGAACAGCGTTCGCAGATTGTTAGAGGTGGAGCTGTGTGGAATAAACCCAGATTGAAGAGGAGAGATAATGGTTTCCAGTAGGAGAGAAAGTCTAGTGGCAAGTATTTTAGCGAGTATCTTATTATCAAAGTTCAATATGGACAGTGGCCTATAAGATTGGCAATGCGTGGGGTCCTTCCCAGGTTTTACCACAAGGACTATAATCGCTTCTTAGGGGGTAATACCCTCGTCTCTAGCACCTCGGCATAAAGCTCCAGAAGACAGAGTGCAAGAAGGTGTTTATATGTTTTATAAAATATTCCTGTCAAACCATCGGAACCCAGGGCCTTGGACCCATCCACGGAGTCAATAGCAGAGACATTCTCCTCCACTGCTATCAGGTTCACTAAGAAATTGTTGCTGCGGAGTGGACAGACAGACCATAGTCACTTCAGAGAGGTAGTCCGTCAGTGCACGGTCCTCCCCAATGTAACGGGATGTGTAAAGCCCAGTGAAATAGCACTGTAGCTCTGCCAACACCTCACCGTTATCGAAGGTCCATCTACCATCATCAAGTATGAGCTCTAGGATATGGTCCCCTCTGGGGGCGAAGCACTCTAGCCAGTGTACGGCTGGGCGTGTTTTATCAAATATTCCAGTCAAACCATCGGAACCCGGGGCCTTGGACCCATCCACGGAGTCAATAGCGGAGACATTCTTCTCCACTGCTATCAGGTTCACTAAGAAATTGTTGCTGCGGAGTGGACAGACAGACCATAGCCACTTCAGAGAGGTAGTCCGCCAGTGCATGGTCCTCCCCAATGTAACGGAATGTGTAAAGCCCAGTGTATTAGCGCAGTAGCTCTGCCAACACCTCACCATTATCGGAGGTCCATCTACCATCATCAAGTATGAGCTCTGGGATATGGTCCCCTCTGGGGGCGAAGCAATCTAGTCAGTGTACGGCCGGGGCGCTCACCCTCACCGTAGCGGCGGGCCCTTGTATACTTCCCTAGGAAGTTGACCTCACGATTGGCAAGGTCGTGGAATTTCTCCATCGCCTTCGCGCGGAGCTGCAACTGGCCATCCTCACACCGCTGGGCCACAGCAGTATCTATGTCTTGGAGGGTGGTTTCTACCAGCACTAAGTATCGACGAATATCACGCAGTATACCACACTGTTTAGTTATAGTTACACCGCAAATATAGGCCTTGAAGGCCTCCCAACGAGTGGTCTGTGTGCTAGCCGTGCCCTCGTCGAGCTTGAAATAGTCAGTTATGGCAGTTCATAGCTCTTAGCGAAATACTGCATCCAGGAGAGCATGACATGGAAATCGCCACATACGCTCCATACCCCCAAGAAGGGAATGTTTATAACCATGGACACGGGAGCATGATCCTACAATGTGCGGGTAAGGCATTTCACCTCACTTAGCCAAGGCAGAAAAGACAGTAGCCAATAATCTAACCGTGACCAGGTGCTGTGTGGGGCTGAGTAAAAGGTGTGACACGGAGTTAGGGTCTGCCAATGCCTCCATGCATCTCTAAGGGAGTATGTGGTGCATATACTTGTACTGCGTGGTATTTTCCACTTGAACCAGCCACCCTGGAATCTAAAGCAGGGTTAATGCATAGGTTGAGACCGCCCCCCATTATGACATGGTCAACATCCACCCGCTCCAATATTGATAACAGTTCCTGAAAAAAATCTGAGGAATCTACATTAGGTGCATATACATTTAATAACACTGTCCGGCCCGCCAAGCGATTGGTGACCACCACATATCTCCCCTCTTTGTCAATGAAACTGTTGTTAAGTATGAAAGGAATTGAGCATGTATTAATATGCTGACCCCACAAAAGTACGTACCGTGGGCAGAGAAGGATCTGAGTGGATCCCAAGCCGAGGCATAGGACAAGGAGGAGCCAGGAGAGAGATGCGTCTCCTGTAGAAAGGCAACCTTGAAGCCATGCCGGACTAGATATTGAAATACTAGTTTGCCCTTACGGGGGTTATTAATGCCTCTAATATTCCAAGTCATAAATGGGATTTCTACCCCTTTGCCCACAGTGTTATGGGGTATGATCCCTACATTAGCCATCTAGAACCTACGCAGTGTAAAGTCACCATCGTCCTTCCAATGTGGTACACATCCAAAATTACAAAAAACAACTGCTAACCCATCCCCACCTCTATAGCAAAACAAAAACATCAACAAATGAGAACAAATAATCATTACGGAGTACACCTCAGAGGGTGGGCAACGCACCAACAGTTAACCCCATTGCACATAAGTAACAGCAGTTATAGTACTGGATAAAGGATACTTGTAAAAGTGAATTTGTGGCTATGAGCCAGCCGATGCAATCATGCCATTATAGTAGTCTGTCACAACGTTACGCTGTAGTGTATCTTTATAAGCAACCCTGTGTAAGCTGTGGCCTGAAGTAGCACCTGAGGTCAGTCCGAAGGGAAGAGGTCCGAGCTGTTCATAGCCTGCATGTCAGGAGACGAGCACACCGGAGAGATTCTGGAATCAGGTTGGTGGTCCTTGGCGTATTTTTTGCAAAATGCCTGTGCATCCGCGGGGGAATCAAAAATCCACGGCTTGCCCTCGACATCCATGCGGAGGCAGGTCTGGCACAGCATGCCATGTCATAGCCCCTGCTCCCCGAGTGCGGCCTTAGCCTCCGCAAACTTTCGACGAGCTTCCTGGACCAGCAAGGTGAAATCTGGATAGAAGGAGATAGTAGCACCCCGATACGGGACCTGACCACATTCCAGGGCCAAGCAAAGTGCAGCGTCCATGTCTCTAAAATTTAGCATTTGGGCGATAACAGGATGTGGCGTCACCGCAGGAGAGGGCCTAGGGCCCAGGGATCAGTGGGTACGCTCCACCAGAAAAGCAGAGGAGAACTTCTCACAGCCAAACGGTTCCACCAGCAACTGTTCAACAAACAGGGCCATGTTACCAGTAGCTGTGGATTCCACAGATATTATTGCAGCGTGACCTGGCTTCTAAATCTTAATTTTTTATAGCAACGGTTTAGATCTGGTGCTCCAGTCGCCCAGCCGCTTTAACATGGTGGAGGCCCGGTCCTCCAGTGTGGAGACCCGCGAATCAGTCCCTTCAATCCACTCCTGGTGACAGTCGAGGCGCTCGCTTGTGCCATCCAACCTGCCCGATAATGCATCAAATGTGCGTCCATGGCCTTGAACCCCACTCGAATTTCTGCCAACAGGGCCTCTGTGGTCATGGATTGTAGATCCTCCGAGGGCCCCTCTGCTGTCTCCGCCATTCTGGCAGGCGTCGCTGTTTCGTTCCGTTCACCTGCACCTTCAAATTGCAATTTACTTTGTTTGTGGTCTGGGCAACCCATTTTGTTTATTTATTTTATTTTGAAGGTTTTATATAGCGCGGACAAGACCCTTGCGGGTATCAGAGCGCTTTACAAGCAGATATAGGAAACAAAACAGGTATTGCGAGATATAATTATGTTCTGTGCATACCAACAATAGTATTACAAGTTATAAACATAGTTCATGTGAATTTAGATAAGACAATAGATTTCACTTCTTTTTTGAAAGATACAATAGAGGGATTCAGTCTGGTTTCTGGGGGCAGTGCATTCCAAATCCTGGGAGCAATCCCCGAGAAGGCCCGGTTGTATGTTTTCTTTTTGGAAAATCGTTGTGGTTTCAGAAGGTTACTGGCACTCCTGGAGGATCTGTTGCCACAAGAAAGTACCAATTTCTGTGCCAGATAACTCAGAGTATTGTGATGTATGGCCTTGTGAGTCATACATGCGATTTTTAGTTGAACTCTGGCTTCGAAAGGTAGCCAGTTGAGGGCTCTAAGGTTAGGGGAGATTTGACAGTTTCTTTTGGAGCCTGTGATGAGTCTAGCCGCTGAGTTGATTGAAGCTCTTAGGGGGGCCGTCGTCGATCTGGGAAGCCCACAAAGAGAGGCAATCCCATATTCAACTCTTGGGATTACTAGAGCTTGAACTGCCAGTTTGAAGTCATTTGCGGGGAGGAAGGGTTTTAGTCTTCTCAGGGTGTTCATCTGAAAATTTGCTCCTTTTGTTGCGGTGCTAACGTGTTTCTGCATATTTAGATTTTTATCGAGAGTTACTCCCAGTGATTTTGCTGAGTCGATAAGTGGTTGGCAGTTGAGCGCTGTTAGGTGTTTCAGCCAGTCATGAATGATGGTCAATTGGTAGGGGGGAGCGATAAGGAGGAATTCAGTTTTGAGGGTGTTTAGTTTCAGATGGTTTTCGGCCAGCCAGGTCTGGGTTTTTTGTAGCGTTACGTTGAGAGATTTGATGTCCTCTAGTGAATGGATTTTTAAATATAGTTGAGTATCTTCTGCGTACATGTGATATTGGACGTTAGAGGAGCTGAGGATTTCGGTGAACGGTTCCATGAATAGGTTGAAAAGTGTAGGAGAGAGGGAAGATCCTTGCGGGACTCCTAAAGTGACTGGGAGGGATTGGACAAGGATTGATTAACCTTGAATCTTTGTGATCTATTTTGAAGGAATGAGGAGAACCAATTTAGAACTGATCCAGATAATCCCATTCGGTGCTTCAGGAGATCTAGCAAGTTGTCGTGTTTGACAGTGTCAAAGGCTGAGGATAGGTCAAGCAAGATTAGCAAACAGGCTTTGTTTTGATCAAGGATTTTTAGATCGTCATCTCTTATGTGGGTCATGGTTGTTTCAGTACTGTGCCCTGTACGGAAGCCGGATTGGTATTGATTAAGCAGGTTGAAATGGTCAATGTGTTTGCTTAGCTGTGTGTGAACACATTTTTCTAAGAGTTTGGCCAGAGTAGGGATGTTGGAAATTGGGCGGTAGTTATTTAAGTCCGATGGGTCAGACGTTGGCTTCTTTAAGATGGGGGATACCTGCCCAGATTTAAGGATAGCTGGGATGATTCCTTGCAGGAGAGAGGTATTTATAATCTTGGTCCATAGAGGCAGTAACAGTGGAATGAAGTCTTTTATGTAGTTTGCAGGAAGGGGGTCTGTGAAGTGGTTGGAGGGATTCAGAGACGTGAGCATTTTTGATATAGCTTCTTCACTATATGTATTGAAGGAGGACCATGAGGCGTTGTTTTGGAGGTCGAACTTAGGTGAGCATATAGGTTGGGCTCCTGGAGGGGGAGGGAGAGGTGAAGTGTCCATGTGAATGTCAGAATGGGTTATTGAGTCGTTGAGCAGGTCCGACTGGAAGTTTTCTGTCTTCAACATGAAGAAGGAGGAAAATTCTTCGCAATTGGGTAATGAGCCTGGGTTAGTTTGGGGGGGGTGAGGTACACCCTTAGATTGTGTTTTGATTAGTTCAAATAGTTTTTTGGGACAGTTCTTGGCTTGGTCTAATTGATTACTGAAAAAGGTTGCTTTTGATCGTCTGATCTTTCTGTAGTAGGAGTTTCTCATGGTTCTTAGCAACTTGAGGTGATCTGAAGAAGGCGCTGACCTCCATCGTCGTTCAATTAATCTAAGGAATCTTCTGTCCTCATTAAGTCTACCATTGTACCATGGTTTAGAATCTTTTGTGGAGGCTCTCTTCAATTGTAAGGGAGCGACTTTGTCTTTGTTTAAAGTCCATTTCCTCACCCCACAAGGCACAGCGCCAGGACACTCGTGAGTATCTGTGCGCGTTACAAATTTATGTAACATAACATAAGACCTTGTTTATGGAGCAGAAGTAGTGATCAGTCAGATCTTGCACATCGGATAAACCTGCAGGGGGAAGCAGGATGTTAGGGCTGGAGTTTGTGACTATATCTGCACTGACATTTTTTAGGTTTCTCTTCCATATTTTAGATCTCGTGGGTTGAGCAGAGTGAAGTTTTAATGATTCATTGATGAAGAAAGTGATGATGTGGTGGTCAGACCAATCACAGGGGAGGATCGTTTCCAGCTGAATGGATTCAGCCTTGGAGATGACTAAATCTAGGATTGAGCAAAACCAAAGGGGATGATGGACAGAGTGTTGAACATTGCAAGCACTCACCCCAAGTCAACTGATCTAGGTTTAATCCATCATCATTCTTTAGCTCACTCCGCCACCCCAGTTCAGACATGGCCATATGCAAATTAGTCTGACCCTGTGCCTCATGGGAACAGTCCAGCCCGAACTGCCAAGCCATGTCTTCCTGGACCGGAAACAAGCATCCTGGGACCGGTTTCGGGTTCATAACCCTCATCAGCCAGGCTATCTTGAATCCAGTGGCAAAGTGAGCAAGGGACCCAGGTCTGGGCATACCCTGCCAACTTAGGGCGAACTTAGCAAAACCAAAGGGGATGATGGACGGAGTGTTGAACATTGCAAGCACTCACCCCCAGTCAACTGATCTGGGTTTAATCCATCATCATTCTTTAGCTCACTCCGCCACCCCAGTTCAGACCTGGCCATATGCAAATCAGTCTGACCCTGTGCCTCATGGGAACAGTCCAGCCCGAACTGCCAAGCCATGTCTTCCCTGGACCGGAAACAAGCATTCTGGGACCGAGTGGGACGGGTATGCCCAGACGTGGGTCCTGTACTCTCCATGCCATTGGTGAGCAAAAAAACGATGGATTTAGGCCCAGATCTCTGTACTGGGTTGAATGTATGACATTGTTCTGCATTCTGTCCATCAACTGTTGTTTTTGCATTTGTCACCCCGAGTGGGACGGGTATGCCCAGACGTGGGTCCCGTGCTCTCCATGCCACTGGAATCAAGCTATCCTGGCTGAAGAGGGGTGAAACCCCGAAACCGGTCCTAGGATGCTTGTTTCCAGTCCAGGAGGACCTGGCTTGGCAGTTCGGGCTGGACTGTTCCCATGAGGCACAGTGTCAAGACTGATTTGCATATGGCTGGGTTCAAACTGGAATGGCATGGTGAGCAAAAACGATGGATTTAGGCCCAGATCTCTGTACTGGGTTGAATGTATGACATTGTTCTGCATTCTGTCCATCAACTGTTGTTTTTGCATTTGTCACCACGAGTGGGACGGGTATGCCCAGACGTGGGTCCCGTGCTCTCCATACCACTGGAATCAAGCTATCCTGGCTGAAGAGGGGTGAAACCCCGAAACCGGTCCTAGGATGCTTGTTTCCAGTCCAGGGAGGACTGTTCCCATGAGGCACAGGGTCAAGACTGATTTGCATATGGCTGGGTTCAAACTGGAATGGCATGGTGAGCAAAAAAACGATGGATTTAGGCCCAGATCTCTGTACTGGGTTGAATGTATGACATTGTTCTGCATTCTGTCCATCAACTGTTGTTTTTGCATTTGTCACCCCGAGTGGGACGGGTATGCCCAGACGTGGGTCCCGTGCTCTCCATGCCACTGGAATCAAGCTATCCTGGCTGAAGAGGGGTGAAACCCTGAAACCGGTCCTAGGATGCTTGTTTCCAGTCCAGGGAGGACCTGGCTTGGCAGGTCAGGCTGGACTGTTCCCATGAGGCACAGGGTCAAGACTGATTTGCATATGGCTGGGTTCAAACTGGAATGGCATGGTGAGCAAAAACGATGGATTTAGGCCCAGATCTCTGTACTGGGTTGAATGTATGACATTGTTCTGCATTCTGTCCATCAACTGTTGTTTTTGCATTTGTCACCCCGAGTGGGACGGGTATGCCCAGACGTGGGTCCCGTGCTTTCCATGCCACTGGAATCAAGCTATCCTGGCTGAAGAGGGGTGAAACCCCGAAACCGGCCCTAGGATGCTTGTTTCCAGTCCAGGAGGACCTGGCTTGGCAGTTCGGGCTGGACTGTTCCCATGAGGCACAGGGTCAAGACTGATTTGCATATGGCTGGGTTCAAACTGGAATGGCATGGTGAGCAAAAAAACGATGGATTTAGGCCCAGATCTCTGTACTGGGTTGAATGTATGACATTGTTCTGCATTCTGTCCATCAACTGTTGTTTTGCATAAATCTAGGATTGAGCCTTTATCAGGTGTGGGGTTACAGATTTGGGTGAGGTCAAGGTCTGAGAGGAAAGCTTTGAGGCTAATGACCGCTGAATCATTAAGGTCATTCCAGTGGAGGTTGAGGTCTCCGAGGAATATTTGAGTATTTTGTTGTCCAGCATTTGTAGATACAATATCCATGAGATGTTCGATAAAGGTGAGGTTATCCCCTGGTGGGTGGTAGAATGTGTGCAGTGAGCACAATGGTTTGTTATTACTCGTGATGTCTAGGCACAGGTATTCACAAGAGGATAGTACAGGTGAGTGGGAGCGGTTCACTGAGAGAGTGTTCTGATGTATGCAAGCGATACCGCCGCCTGGCCTATCAGTTCTATCTAGTCTGGTGATATTATGGTTTGGGGGTACCAATATGTCGAGGATGGGCGTAGATGATTCATTTAACCATGTTTCGGTCAAGATTAGTAGGTCACGTTCATGAGTGAGTATGAGGTCAGCTAAATCCGCTGCATGTCTTGCGGCCAATCTACAGTTTAGCAGTATACATTTAAGACAAGGATTGATGGAGTTTGAGCTGGGCTCTTGTGTGAGGGGGACTCGCATCAAGTTGTTTTCAACTATACCTCTAGAATTGTGTTTTGACATTCTGTGAGTATTGGTGGGGATGGTTTGGATTAGGGAATGAGCAGGCAAGTTGTCTGAGTGCACTGTGTTAAGGGTGAAATGTGGAAGATCATAGGAGCGGAGTAGGGAGAATATGTCTATATCAGATAAAGGATTTTTCCTTCGGACAGGACGGGTTGAGGCATTGGGGTAGGGCACTGTTCTCCACCTTAGGGGCTGATGTTTCGGGGGGCGTGCGAGCACCTGTTGGGTGAATTTGGAGTGGGTACTGTGGAGGTTAGTCTTAGATTCTTGTTCAAATAGTTTGATCTTGGGTTGAAGAATAATCAGGTCGCGTATAGTTTGGAGGTCCTCTTTGACTTGTTGAAGTGATAATATCTCATCAAGTCTGGGTTCTGGAGTGGGTGGTAACGTGCTTAATGATTGGACTGTGGGTAAGGGAGATGTGCTAAGGTCATGCATGAGGTTTGAACGGAAATTGTGAGCTGGGTCGTTGTATTGCGGACTGTTCGGATGGTTATCATGGGAGGGGGCGTTGTAATGGCGGGAGGTGAAAGGGTGTGGAACGGATGGATGTGAGGTGTGGGTGGGAACATGGGGATGTTAGAGGTGCTAGGTGTAGAGTTGGAATTAGGGGAATGTGTGTCATCTCCAGGGGTGTCTGTTGGCTCTGGGGTGGGTGTATATGTAGGTTGGGTCATAAGAGGAGAATATCTTGAGGGGGAAACAGGCGGGGAGTTGGGAAGCGGACTGAGATTGGGATAAATTGGGGAGGAGGGATGGGGTCTCACGAGTTTTTCCTTGATGAGAGGAAAGATGTTATCTAGTAGGTTTAAGCTATGGTCCGAAGATTGAATGAGGATGATCCCATTATGATAAATGGTAATTGTTGCTGTGGCTTTGTAGATTGGGGAGGGGATGATAGAGATCGTAAGGCCATGCGCTGTTTTCCTGGTGGACCAGATCGAGAGCAGGGCGAGAAAGGCTTTTCTCCATTGGGCTCTTCGCTTAGTATAAAAGATGATGTCATTGGTTATGTATCCTTTGTTTGTTGAGAAGTAGGGATCTGAGATTAGTGTTTCGGGGTGTGATTTTAACAGATTAAGTTTAAAGCATTTGGCTGCTTTTTTTGTAAGGTTGGGGGAGTATTTAATGGTATAGTTATGTAGTCCCTTGCATTCCATAATGTAGTTAGCGCTTGTTAGTGGGGGTAGAGAATGGTATGGGGAGTGAGTGAGGTAATGTGACATAAGATGAGGGAGTGAGGGGTGGGGGAGGTGGGGAGACTATGGGAGAAGGATGAGGTTAAGTGACGGTGAGGTTGGGGAGGAATAGGTGGTCGTGGGTTTTGGCCTTTAATAGGGGAACAGTCTGTGTAGGTGGGGATGGGAATGGATAGGTTGATGTAAAGCGTGAGATGGGGGAGGTGCAGAGGCAGGGGGGATGAGGGCATCAGGTCAAGGGATGAGAGGAGGGAGAGGAGGGTGGGATATGACTGGCTCAAGTGTGCATAGAAAGCACCAAGATAGAACTTTGTGATTGAGGTAGAACTAGGTAGGAGGGGAAACTCTCACCTGTGTATTTGTAGAGAGAAGAAACGAGGGATGGGGTATGGATCCTCTAGGGACCAACCCATAGATAGGAAGTTATACCGAGATAGCCACAACGTTTACTGCAGGTGACTGAACTTAAAAGGTAGTCCAAGATGGCCGCACCGTTTACTGCAGATGACTGATCCTGGGAGGTAGTCCTATCGCACTTTCCATTAGTAGGTTGTCTTAGGATGTATTCCTATTTCAATTACTATTTGCGCAGTGTTGATTGGTCCTTTCTTCCTTTTCTCTTTGGTGGGTTTTTAGGAAAAGTCTTATGTCTCTTTCTATCTAAGACCGTGCAGTGATTAGTCCTTTCTCCATCTTTCTATCTAAAACCATGCCATGATTAGTCCTTTCTCCATGGGTATATGTTAAACTGCCATTTTGTTGAGTAGAGGGGTAGCTGGTGTAATGTCGTCTTCCCAATAAAAGGAAGTCCCAAAATGGGTTCCCTATATTATGCAATCGGGACGGCAGAAAATCGTAAAGTAAACAATAGTGTCAGCAGGTAGGCAGTATCCATCGCAAATACGAGACCCTCATGACAGAGGGATCTCTCAGCTTATCCTAATAATTCACATAAAAACGCTCTCTCGAGCGTTGGCGAGCGGCCGCTTCGCTCTGGCTCTTAAACCAATTAGGAAACCAGTGAAGGGGGGGGGGTGCCAAGTCTCCCTCAAGTCTCGTCAATGTGAGCGCCGGTTCCCACCACGCGTCACCGGAGCACGCCACCACGGGGCGATCCCCGTAGAGGCCGGGCACAGCCCTCAATCTTCCCGTCGCCTGTTCGGAAGATCTCCCAGCAATCAAGGGCCTCTCCGTAGCCGAGGAAAGAACCCACACACAGGGTGTGTGCTCGACTGGGTCTCCCAACCTATAACGCAGGCGAGCGGACGAGCGGAGGCCCTGTAGGATAGAGAACGCTGCAGGAGATCGGCATTGAGATACCTGCCGTAGGTGCCTTCGGCACCCAGTAACCATCCTGCAGTGTGTCCTGGCGGTTCAACGGATCCACTCCCATCATCCAACCCAATCCGCGAGACGGGGGGTTCCGGTCAGTTCGGCTAGAGGTCCCGAACCACATAGACCAACGATCGGTAAAGAAACTCCCCTCCCCCTCCGGTGTACAGGCGGTCCCCGGGTCACGGCCAATTCGGCTCGAGGACCCAAACCCCACAGACCAACGAACGGGATAAACTTGCAGAGGCCCCCGGAGCACAAGATCCAAGTCGCAGTGGGTCCAGGCAGACCGAGGGACACGCTCCCCTCCTCCAGCCCGGCACGCGAGATGGGGGGTCCTGGTCAGTCCGGCTCCAAGTCCCGATCCTCGCAGACCAACCATCAGTGCAGAACAAGGTGAGATAGATTAGTCTAGCCGTAGAGGCGAAGTTCTTTCTGTTTCAAGGTTCAGAAGCCGATGGGGCTAACAGGGATATCTCGTAAATAACGATCCGAAGCGGCAGAGCTCCCTTTGCGGGCTCCTCACCAGTCGGCCATTTTGCATCCCAAAAAAAAAAGCAAAAGCAGACGGGGGGTCTGCGCCAGTGAGAGGGCATGCTTGGGGGGTCATAGTGTTACGCCAGGTATTAGCTGCATATAGTATGCCCCAGTGAGGCCTAGATTGGCAGTAGGGGCTGAGGAGACTTAATCTTTGTAGGCTTGAGTTGTTGGGGCCCCAGCACCCTGCACAGTTGGGCTATCAGGGTAATGCCAAATTATAGCCCCCAGGCCGGTAGGGTGTGAAATGGAACCTGCAGTCTCCTAGAAGCATGGTGTATGGTTTGAAGACGATGGACCCACAAATTGCTCAGCAGCGTTCGGATCCCCCGGCTCACGGCTCCTCCAGGTCCCCCCTGACTCCAATGCCACTGTATAGAACGGGAGCGGTGCAGCCCTTGGCCTGCACCAACCGCCGGCGCCTCCTAACCAGGGACGCAGCCCGGGCCACAACTCACTGTCCTCCTGGGCAACACAGCGATGACAGCAGGCCAGGCGGAAGAGAAGCGGCCAGCCGCAAAAGGGACCAAGGCAGCCAAGAACCAGCACCTCAGCCGGACCACGCGCCGTGACCCGATATGGCCGCTGGTGGCAGCAGAGCAGGCCGCGGGCTGTAACCACCGTTAAGGGACTTGGTGGCGCACCGCCGTCATTCCGCAGGCCCCCGGTCAGTCTCAGCAATCTGGGTCGATGTGGTTGGTGTCCACAGCAGTGAGGCAAGGCAGGGCTTGGCAGCCCCGGCCTCAGGCTCACCTCTGGCCCCTGTCGCCACGGGGCCTCCGAGGCTAAACTGGGCCCGGTCCTCAATCCTGCGCGCATCTGCCCATTTCGCACCTCCTCGAGCCAGTCCTCAATCAGGGCGCCTGTCCGTTTCGTCAAGGGGAAGGCAGGCACCTTTCTGGGTGGCAGGGACTGCCACTGATCGGGGATTATCCAGTCGTCATGGGGAATAGGTAGCGGAGCTTCAACTCCGTGCAGCCATCTTGGTCGCCCGCTTGGCCACGCCCTCGCAAGATGGCATTTATTTCGTATTGCAAGCATATGCCTGCCTTGTTTAGGTGGCAGCATGTTTTCGTTTTTCTATTAACCGCTTAACCGCGGCGCGAATTCCACTGCGGTGCGGCGGTTTAATTAAGTGGGCGGGGCCGCGTCGGCCAACGGACGTGCGCAGCACTACGTTAGCCGACAGAAGCAGCGAAGGGGTTAACGTATTTTGCATTTGTTGCTGAATCTGTGTTTTGTTGTGGTTGTGTAAGTGGGTGAATGCAGGAATAAGTTGGTGGGTGCATGGATGAATGCACGAGTGTATGTATGATCTTATTGAGTGTGTAAACACAACAGTGACTGAAGGCACACTTTCATTTATAAGCCAGACCTATTGGCATTCCCAAATGTTTGTTCTATGATGATCCTCAGACATGAAAGGACAGAGCCAGATTCCATGCCCTCCCAAAGTAAGGATTTTGGCACATGCAGGCCACCGTCTTGTCTAACCGGCCACTGCTGCAGCTTAGTCTCATGTAGCATTTTCTTTAATCGGCTGGTTGCCTGCGCCTTCCTAAAACATTTCTCACAGAGTACACGGGCTTCACGTCTCATTTAATCCGCTTCTCTGGGGCTCAGAAGGCGGGCACGGCGGTGGCAGCAACGGGCAAGTCTGATGGAAGAACTCGAGCTGGAAGCGGTCCTACCCTGGGATTTCACTTGTGAGTTCATGATGGGGAAAAACAAAGAGCTGAAACAGGCAGGCCTTGATTAATTTTGTTTAGAGGAGCGGAAAGATTGTTTGAAACCCTCTGTAATTTCCTTTAACATAATTCCCTCTCTCGCTCTGCTTTTTTTTGTCTCCAAAGTGACAAGCTGATGCTCACAAAGCAGGAGACCGCCAGCTGGAATTAGCGTCGTTGGCCAAGGGGGCCGCCGCGAGGTGGCGAACAATGGTGGGCGCGCACTCCCCTGTTCTGATTGGGGTGATCGTGGCGCCATCAAAAAGCATCTATTCCGGTCCGCTGGGAGCGGTGATGACATCAGAGGCGACAGGAGACGGAATGAGAGCTGAGACTTAACCCACTGGGCACGAGGGGGAGAGGGGAAGAGGGTGGCCGTCGCTCGAGGGGACCGGCGGAGGACAGGTTGGCGCGTAGCAGGCCTCGGTTGCACATCGGACGTCGTGTCTACGTGCTAAACACCAAGTCTGACAGGACAATCGCCATAAAGAGCAAGGAAAGACTTCCATGGCAAACTTATGTCTGCACCTACATTGTATAATCTACTCCTGCTCGTTCTGGCTGAATTCAGGCTCTGTTTTAGGATTCAAGCACATTCACTGTACGAGGCGCATTACAGTGCTGCTGTGCGTGCGTGGGAACTATATTTGCCATTGTTGAGACTGTTAAGCAAGTCAAATTACTGCTGTGTGGTTTGCGTACTTCTTACCTGCAACACAGTTGTGCAATTTCCAAGGGCTCATTAATTGCTTTTTTTCCATTTATAGTTAGTTGGCAGGATTTTAAAATGAACCGAAGGACATGGAAGGGCAGTGAATAGCATGAAAAAGTATTAAGGGACATGTATGTTAATTGAAGGCAACAGAAGGATTTTGAGACATATAGAAGTGTACTGAGGGGACACGACAGTGCACGGGCTAAAACAGCTCTCTTGAGGTCCTGCTAATTAACACGTAACTACGGTGGCTGAAAGAAATAGAAAAGTCTAATTTCAGGTCCGGTGTTATCTGAATGGGAAATTGGGTATAGAATATAGCCATTACTCTGCTCCTTGAAAAAACAGAAAGGGCAATACTGCTGCTATTGGGAACCTGCCTCTAATAGTACTGTGTGAATAAGTCAGTGAGAGGTGGTGCCTTGTGAGTGGGCCCTGGGTGCCATACCCTTACTTGGTAGACAGTTTCCCATTTATTACCACTGCCGCTGATCATCATTGGAGACGGTGTCCATGGCGTTCCTGCACAGAGCGGCTAATGGAGTCAAGCAGTGCACATGGAGCTGGCTCTGCTGGGTAGCTGTTCTTCTAGACCATTACTTCTGGACCTTTCTGCACTGGACTGTTGCTACTGTTGAAGACTCCCTGTGGCGTGGTGTTCAGTGGATATTTTTTGCCCCATTGACGGTGTTGGGCAGTGGCTCTTTGTTCCTGGCGCTACTTTCTACATTTGAATCCTTGCGCACTGCTAGCCCCATCTGGTGGTTCGTCTTCCTGGAGTTGGCCATCGCAGCACTGACTTTGGCCGCCCTGGTGCTGCTGAGGATGGCCCAGGTAACAGTCCTCATTGGGTGGCTCCTTCTTGTCCAGGTCCTCATTGGCTCAGTCTCATGGGGGTGGCTTTTAGTACTGCGGTCTGTTGGCGGTGTGGTCCTCTTAATGTGGGTGCTGTTGCTGAGGGTCACAGGTGCCACGCTCTCCATTGGGTGGGTTTTATTATTGAGAATTTTTAGGTCAACAAACCCTTGGAAATGATTGATACCAGTACAAAGTCTGCATTCTGAGCTGCCTGCATGTACTAGATCTGTGTAAAGCCTGGACAAGGAGTTTATTTTCTGCTCTAGTTCAATTCACACTAATCTTAAACCAATTTAACGAGTGTCAGTTTTTAAAGTTAATGCCAATATATATTGCGGGTCAATATTCTAAATGAGCGAACACACAGGCATGCAGAAAACAAGCCCTGATATTCCATATCAGATATATGTCTGGCAGGACTATGTTGAAGGCACTGAAATGGATTAGTACTTTGGTAGGGTAGAGCACAACATTAATACGTTTATCTGATTGGGTTGTCCAGCTTTATCTCTTAGACCATGGAAATGAGATGGGGATAGCTGGGTCTGTTCTTGGGAGTTTGGTAAGTTGGAGTATGAGACTCTGAAAAACTTTGAGGGTCTGTACTTACACATGTCCCCTCAGGACAAACCAGGAGTGAGATTCCTCCTTCGATCTTTTCAAGCAATGCCTGCTTTTGTTCATAACCTTGACTTATTCCCTACCCCCTACTCTCTACAGAGAACTCTAAAGCCCCATCCTATCTATGTCTCAGTATGTCGGTTCAATTACAAACCCTTCGTGTCGCAGTTGTCTTAAGTATCCTGGAAAAAGTTTTTGCCTTGCACAAAGAAAATAAGGCGACTAGCAGTGGGAGGGGAATACAGCAAAAAACATAACATGGAACTGTTCTGATGTCCTATGACTCAGGAAGTTAAGTCTCCGGGACTCAAACAACTGCTGGAGATGTGGGGTAGGCCAGGTATATTTATCTCGTTTGTCGTTGTATCTTATGGTGGGGTCTTTCTTGGTGAAGCTTTTGCATCACAACCTTGTGGTTGTTATCTTCAGGGAGTCAGAGGATGGCCATTATTAATTATGTTTTTCTTGCTAGGGAGCAGAAGCTGGATAAACAATGGGCTTTGAAGACCTTGAGTATGTGGAAGAATACACTTCAGCAGAATTAGAAAAGTGATTTTAAATTGGTTGCGATTTTCTAGGTCTAGGAGATTCTTCAATGGAGATTTTTTTCTCATACATTGAAAAGCCGCATTGTGGAACTCAAATGTATGTTTTCTAAACAGCTTCTTAGCCTAATGCTGACGATATAGCTGAAGATTTAAGACAAGTGAATTTCGATTTTATTGCCTTTTCTCATCTCCCTCCTTGCTTCCTTCCCTTCAGTGGGTTTGATTATTGGACTCAATCACTGTAGAACATATTGTTAATGAACGTTATTTGATGCTAAATGTAAATAATAATAAAAAGGTTTGGGGAGAAAAACCTCGAGGGTGAGATGGATATGCCAACATGGTTAATTAACCACTGATGCTCTGACGCCTTTGGAGGACAGCTGGATAATAAACCCTAAGGATGATCTTCCCACCTGACATATTATTAATGACACCAGCTCCAGCAGTCTGTTCCTGCCACTTTCTGCTAAATTATTTAGTTCTCAAATTGAAAAGGTCTGCGCTTGTGTGTTTGATTAATTGTAGGAGCCACAACAGTCCCTCTTCTAAGCCTTATGATAGAATTTTCAAGTTGGCAGTAGGAATGCTCTTTAACAGAGTTGAACTGGGACAGAAAATAGACCAAAATAAAAGTGGCCCCCATGCAGTGTCGGACTCGCAGATCACAGTGTGGGCTGTTTTTTTAGCAGTTTGTGGGCCTGTTTTTATGGCCAGGTGGGCCGTTTTTTACAGTTGAATTCTCTGATATTTAAGCAAACATTGCCTGCACAAACACAAATGCATGCAGTCTCCCATGCATTGCAAAAAACTCAAAGCGTGTCTTTACAAGTTCAAAACTGGCCTAATTTGCAAATGTGGGCCACTTTTATTTAGATGCCCGGGCCTATTTTTTGTCCTAGTTCGACCCTGCCACCATGAGCGAATAAGAAAACTAAAAAAGTGGCCCACATTTGCACATTGGGGCAGGTTTGAACTTGTAAAATGACGCTCTATTGGTGTTTTACAAGGCATGGCAGACGACATGCATTGTGCTTGCGACAGGCAATGTTTGTGCTGATATGAGGGACATCAATAGTAAAAACTGGCCTACCAGACCATAAAAGAGCCCCACAAACAGTAAAAAAAAAACAGCCGCAATAGTGAAATGTTAGAGCAGCCCTTCTGGCACTGCGAGATTGTAGACCACTCCGACCCTGGTCTTTGTCTGGGCCAAGACAATTAATAACAATGAGCACCTTTTGTGCCAGACAAGCTGTGATAGACCCCTGCCTCCAAGATTATGACCGCCCGGGCCCACAGCCCTCTAATGGAACACTTATCTGCAATTCGAAAGGCGCATAGCTATGGCCATTACTGTGTATTGTAGCACTCCTGTTGAAATGGTGTGGCTAAAATGAATTTTACCTTGGAGGATAGGAAGATGTGTGCAAAACACTTTCAAGATTATTTTTTTTTTATTTCTGGGATTGGACTGGTGCATGTCTTCTTCCCTTGATTCCAATTTTTATGGACGGGGTCGTGACGTTGTGTGTCACTGAGCATTAGAGTAAATGGTATCTTTGCAATGGAAATGGTGTGCATTTCAAACAGTTAAAATGAGTGTATGACGTCTGAGTTTGGGAAGATGAGTGGCTACAATTTTGCACGGTGTGTACAAAGAAGTCTTAATGAACATTTTTCTCTGAGGTTTGGATGGTGGGTGCCAACGAGACTTTAAAATTAATTCATCCTTATTCTTAAGGTTGAAAGGTATGCACCTGCAATACGTAAAATGCATATCCCTGAAGTTGGTGATGTGTGTGCCTGTAATCTTTAAATTCTACATCCACTGATTTTGGAAAGGCGAGTACCTCTGATCCTTAACAAAGACCAATTATGGCTGATTTTTGGCTGGTCTGTGCCTCTGACTCCTAACATGAACAATTATGGCTGATTTTGGCTGGTATGTGACTCATAGATATTTATCAATGACAATTTGCATGCTGCTGCCTGTGATCCTATCATAGATCCCTAAGGTTGGGAGTGTGCAGACTACAGCCCTTAATAGAAATGCCTTTGGGAAAACAGTTTCCATGTCTGATGCCATTTTACAAGTATACATTTTAATAGCGCACCCGATCGATGCAAGTAACAGCGAGCACTGCCGAGAGTGTTAGATGCCCCCGGGGTATGAGCCATTTCAGAAATGTCCCTTCGCACGCACTTCGAGATAGGGCATGGGAAGGGATTTTTCTACCTTTCAAGAACAGCTGACAGTAAGAAACTTGTGAGGTGGCGCAAGTAACTCGGTCAGTCATTTAAGGGAGCTAAGAATAGGATAACAATAATTGCCCAATTTAAGTGCACTCTTACTGAAACTGTTTTGGAGACCTGAACCTGATGGAAATTTATGTCTGGGCTGTTAAAAGAGCGAGGAGGTCTGACAAGAGAAATTAACAGCCCTGTGCCATGTATATTCATGAATTGGGAAACACTGTCCCAGGATAAAAGGCTTTGCATATAAATATGAGATTTTGTAACCGCTGGCTTCTCTTTCTCAGCAGTGTGGAGTATTGAAGCCTGACTGTCCTAATAACGCAAGAGTAGGCCGCTGGTGAAGGCGGCGCTTTCATATCAGCTGCTGCTCACGGCTCCCAGCCCCACATGTGCCTTTAGGGCTCTATTAATATTAATATTTAGAGTTTACAATATGTCATGGGGGAACCGCAGGGACTTTGGGCTGCACTTCAATGGTGGAAATGTGCCCAGCTCAGACGCTGTCGCCATAAGTTATTGTGCCAGTCTGCAAGAGCTTAAAACAATGGCAAGGCAGTTTTGCCAATGCGAGGTACATCTATAAGATAGCTTGGGCAATTTAGAGCGCCTGCTGCATCGGCCATTGTCAGTGCTTAATTTGTAAAAAGCATCAGTGCAGGTGCACAGATTATCTCTAAGGACGCCGCCACCCACTTTGCCCATTGACGCAGCCCACTTTCTCCGCGGGCACCGCCCCCTTCCACTAATGCCACTGCCTGCAAGGCCAATAGCAAAGCAGTAGTATTGAATGTTGTCACCTGTCACAATTCTGACAAAATGGGTTCAATAGTGCATTTTACAGTTCATTTTTCACTTACATTTGCCAATTGTTTATTACAGGAACGGAGGCACATTCTGACGGGAAAACGCCTCGTGAAGTCCCTCGCAGCGGTTGTACGGCACTGCAACCATGAAGCACAGGCACATGGTCGCAGCTATGGCCTGGGGGTAGTAGTGGAAGCCAGAACACATTGCCCCTTCGGAGCACATGCAAAGGAAGGGGAGGATATCCGTACTTATGACTCGAGGGAGGGACAGGTGTCAGAGTCCAATGCATTAATGCACATATACCATGTGATACTGCTGCTCTAAGCAATACTCCATTCCCCTCCTTGCCCAATTATGTTAAACCTTGTATCATATATCACAGCTATGGTGCGCCATTCCCTTGCCGCTCCACTATTCTACCCTCGCCATTCTACTTCCATGATGCACCCCTTCCCACTTGTCACGCTGCACCCCTTCTCAGCCGTCATGCTACACAGCTTCTTGCTGTCGTGGTGCAGCCCCTGAAGGGTTACCTTCCAATGCTGTGCTCTGTCCTAGCCCTGGTGTCCCACTTACCTTGGTGCCCCCTTTGTATTTGGAGAGCTTTGTTAGACCAATAACACTTAGGACATGCTTATTACTTTCCTGAGTTTTCTGCTTGGTATTAATATGCTCACCACCGTCTGCTGTTAGCAAGTATCAGACAGTGACAGTAAATGATAAAGGATCAACAGAATCTGGCAACCAGTTAAACACTTGGTACTAGAAGCAACCCACCATGGTTAAACTGCATAATGTTCATGAATTGTGGCATTTGGTTCGGGGGATTTGGGACAGACAGAGCCCCCTGGCCATCATTTGGGTTAGAGGCTCAGAAGTCAATGTGGCACTGATGTGCTGCATAAAATGCATCATTGTCCAACCAGTGCTTTGTCTTAAGAAGGGAAAGTAATTGATCCTACCTCAACTCAATGCTACGCATTTAATGTCACAGATTTGGGTCTCTACACAATTCGTTCAGAGCACTCAGACGTCTTTGGCTACTGGCTGAATACCAAATATTGTACTAGGATCCATGTCTTTGTGTCACAGGCCCACTCCGACAGTCTGTCCTATACTTGTTGGCAGAGGTGCCCTGGGTGCTCTCCGGAGTTTATAGCCCCATTCTATCCCCCTCGTCAGTGCATAATTTGCAGAACAGTAAGTGCTGGGGCCCATAGTTTTGCTCAGATACCTGCAGCCAGCGCTATCGAAGGTCTCAGTGCCAAATATGACAGCTGTGTAGCACTGATTCCATCTCATGCTTCTTTCATCCACCACCAGACAGCCACTGCCTCTTTATCTCACTCTTTCTTTGCGATTCTTTTTCACTCCTGCTTTATTCCTTTAGCACCGTTTTCATGTTTTCCTCTTCCTCCTCCTTTTACACTTTTTTGTTTTTCTCTCTCTTGCTCTTGGTCAAAGTCTGTTGAGGAAAAATACGTGCCTGTCCACACAAATGAGTGCCGGTGGGCCCCACCTGCAGCCACTAGCTCAAATTAAGCACTGCTCCTGCTGGTCGGACTTCAAATGTAACTTTGGCCCACCCCGAAAAGTTAGATTACTCCTCTGCCCTTTTAGTTCTTGTGTTTAAAATCTCTGATGGTTGGCAGTCTTTCAAATGCTTATCTCACTCTGTTGTTTTGTGAGTGTCTTGTGGCACTCGTAGAGCAGCTGGCTCCACCACAAATCCTCTTTCTCTCTGTTGCGCATGCATGCAGCCTGCCGCCATTGCTCTGGTGTTCCTCGCTCAAGAGCAGAATACATCATGTTAATACGCTTGCTGGGGACCAATGGCAGTTATGGTTTGTAGAGTCCTCGGATGCACCTGGCACCCGTGGCTGTCCTAGAGGGGATTGAAGAGGCACAATGCAAACCCCCTTGAAACCAGAGCCCACCCGCTGTAGGCCAGAACCGGGGCCACTGACCTGCGCCTCACAGTAGTCCTTAAGGGAGGACCGATGATGCCTGTATATCAGGGTCTCTGAGCAGGGACAAGGATATGATTCTCTCAACCACAGGTCGTTCTTAGCCCAAGCTTGTAGCGGCGAAGTTGCCATTCAATTTCAGATGCAATGGCCACAAATATTGACACACTTCTACCCACCAAGATACCTTCTCTTGACCTCATGCAGGGGGGTCTGTCCTTCCGGCATAACACACCTGGAGATCAGCCTCAAGCCTACCTGGAGACAATCTGACAGCGCTTAATTTGCAAAACAAATAAGTGCTGGGGCCCTTCTCGGGAGGCCACTGCAGTCTGCACCACGTATTGCCCCTGCCAGCACAGCCAATGACAGTACCAACATACTAACCATCACACGCCTGCAACTATGATAATTCAGAATATTTCAATCCACATAAAGCTATAATATTGATTTGAGAAGCTATTATTATACATTTCAGTGCAGTTTGACTTAATAAACACGGATGTTGCACTTATCTCAAAATTAAACAGACAGCACCATGCAGTGGACTAGAGCCGGTGCTGACAATTCAGTGCTGGTGCCGAGCACCGGAAGACACCGGCTCAAATTAAGCACTGCAATCTGACAGTACACAGGACACCACAACTCTGAGATACACAGCTCCCTCCCTTTGACTTGCTTAATAGTCTGCTGTTCTGGCTTCTCTCCCTGGACAGCTTCTCATCCCCTTTTGGGTAACTGAAGGGTAGATCCCTGTTCTAGCAAGCTTCGGATCACCTGGTGCCCCTTGTGACTCTTTGATAGCTCCTTCTTACAGGCCTCTCCCCATCGTTCTGTTAGCAACATGGCAATAATACAACAGGTCTGGCCAAGACCTGAGAGGAGGCTGATGGCTCTCAGACCCCAGCCTTAGAATGCAGAGATCTTCTCCTGTCCACTGGACAGGACTACCTGGAAACCAGTCAGCAAGAAATCTTGGACCAATGATCTGGGGATTCCACCCCATATTTATACCAATCTAGTAGATTAGAAATGTGTATTCTTGATGTTTTTGGATTGTCTGGTTTCAGAGGAGATGGGTTCACCTCATACCTAGCTATGCATAAACAGGCTATATGGTCTGTAAATGTTGCAGACAGTAGGATGGAGCCAGGTGTTGCCTAATGGGAAGTTTGCATTCGGATGTTTGAAACAGAGATGGCTTTCTTTTCTTGTCTGATACTCAAAACCACCTGTCTGTGTACTCCTTGGGGAAAACGTGGAGAAGTAAACTAGATTTTCTAACCAGGGTTGTATATTAACCTGATACTGGGATTTGATCGAGGTGTGATGGTGATTAATCTGAGGTCCTACTGCCGGAGTAATAGATGTTTCCATTGCTTTATCATGGTTCCTTTGGTACCTGGAGGGCGATACCCTACAGTGTTGAAGTCTGAACCCTTTGGCCCTGTTGCCCATGTTTCCCTATACCTGGTCCAATGTGTTTATTTTCCCCTATAACACACAGTCTGAGAGTATGCTGACTTCTACAGGTTCTGGGTTATAATTCTTTGATATTCTGAGATACTCCTTCACCTGAAGTTTGGAATTGCAGGAAATGGAGTGGATCAGGTTTAATGTATTAGATTGTCATAAGATATTGCATAGGAGTTGTGGTGTTGATTTACACAACCCAGTTTGTGAAGAGGGGGAATTGTTGTGCTTGCATTCACCTTGGGCCATGTCTATCCTCTGTCATGTTTCCACCAATCAGTAGGAACTGTGCATTTGTGGACGACATAAACTAAGGATGATGCCAGACTGATTCCGTGCACCCCTGTAGGATATGTTGTCCCTTGGACCAGCAAGCTTGCAGTGCCACTATTAGCCCCCCTAACCTAAACAGGGAGCAAACAGTTCTGGCAACCACGGAACATCACAACTCTGTTCCCTCAGGAACCGTGGTGACAGACTTCAATCTTTTGCTCAGTCACTTGTGCTTTCTTTTGCTCAGAGAAATATACAAAGAATACACAGAGGGGCGTTTTCAATATTTATTGAACCAGAGTGATTCTTGTATAAAATATGTGGGCTGCGATGATTAATAGAAGCAGATAAAAGTTACAATCAGTGTCAACACAGAAAATAAAACAAAGAGCTGCATCATCTTGTTGAGACAGGTTATATACGCATGCATATAAGAGATTGTAACAATCAAGCATATCCCTATGATGTAACCCAAACCTACATGTCTAGGGTGTGAATATATGATCTAACCCTTTTACCTAATGGGTAAGAGTGTATGACCCTGTCTTCGTCACAAACTGGACACCCCTCACAGAGATCTCAGTCAGCTGCAAGGTGAAAGCTTCAGCATGCAGGGACCCCTCGAGATCAGCAGAAGTGTCTCCTCTGATTATGTTAGGAAACAAAAGGCTACATATAGAAAATGGCATCCTTGCCTTGGGTCGAGATTGTTATCGGGTAGCCATTGTTTGTGTTCTACATATAGCTGTGTCACCATATGGATGTAATAAAAACACATTTGTATTACGCATGTGAGAGGCTTTGCACCAAATGCCAAGTCAGTGTGATAGGCAGTGTGATAGGATTCTCACACAGTGTTCTGTGTCAGCAAGGTCGGTGTTTCTGCGAAACCTAATCCAAGCGTGTCAAATGCAAAATGTGTGCCAAACGTTAATGTGGTAAAGAGAAGGCAACTTTAGGAAGAAAGGATTTGTGTATATGAAAGAATGATACTAATTTCCTACTGGGCCTAAACCGGGCACATCACACCTCCATGGAACAGATGGTTTCTTCTGTGGGGATTATACCTACTTTCAACAACCAAGAAGGGAGTCTGGTTTTGAGTTGAGAAGGTTAGCAGTTGAGCTTTGAACTGGAACTGAGATAGTGTGTAATACAACAGAGGTAGTGTGTGTGTGGGTTTGTGTGTAAGATCATCTGACGTGTTTATGTGTACGGTGATGATTTTGAAGGCGGTGCTAATTGCCGCCTCAGAGGGAGTGAAATAGAATAAGCGGATGCTACTGGAGTGTACTGGTGGTTCTGATCTAATTTTCTGTGGGAGCATTTAGATGGGGTGTGCTTTGTTAGAATGTTGAATGGTATGAGGATTACGTTATCAGGGGTGAACTTGGAAATTGTTAAGTGGTGGAGCAGTGTTGCTAAAATGTGCTGTGGGGGGACTTATGAGTTTAATGCTGTGTTATGGATAGGTATAGTGTCTTCTACTGTGTAGGTTTATTGGAGGCTGTGGCATCTGCCTGGTTGGGAGGGGTAGGAGAGCCCAAATAGGCAAGGGCATTTGTGGCCTGGAGTGTTGGTGTATATAAAGATGTGTTGTTGGACCTGGTGTCTGTGAGATGGACATAGTACTGAATGGTGTGGTTCATGGGTGTGGCCAACCAACTTTAGTGGGGTTGTGAAAGGTGTTTGATAAAGTGTGGATCATTAACTGTGATGTGATTCAGTGTGTATGAGGAGGTGTTGAGGAGGGCTGCCTGGTCGACCATGCTTGAGTACGTGTTGTTGGAACTTCAAGAGAACAGGGTGGTGTGAAAAATGTGGTGTGACCTGGTGTGTTGAGAGATCTGAGGGATCTGGGATGGTGCATTTAGAGATGCTAGATGAAAAGTCGATTAATAATGAGCATCCCTGTCACAGGATGTGAAGGGTGGACTGAAGTGACAGATAGTGATGGTATGATTAGTGTGACCTGTGAAGAGGTAAGATGATATGATGAGGTGCTATCTAGTGGTCCAACTGGTTCAGAATGTGAAATCCTGTGTGTTGTTAAGTGGGCAATTATGGTGTGGTGTCTACAGGGAAGGAAACATGTTGTATGCTGCTGTTTGTGTCGTGATGCAGTGTGGGCAAAGAATATTGTGGTGTGAAGGGTGAGATGAACAGGAGTGTATGGTTTGGTGTGTTGCTCCATTGGGAATTTTGGAATGGTGTCCCCCAGGTTGTTACAGTGTTGTGACATTGCTATATAGGGAGTGTTGGAGAAGGACTGTGTGGGGATGGGGTGGAATGTTGCTTATTGTTAGTGAGTGGATAAAGGAAAGATGTCTTTCTTGAGTAGCTGTATTCTGGGTGCATGTTATATTTTTGGGAGCTGCCTTCTGATCATTTGTGAGTAGTGAACAGTCTGTGTTTGCGTCAGTGTCTATGAGATCGATATAGTTAACTTGTTGGGTGAAGGCCTGACAGTTTGAGCAGTATAAGAACACTTAATATGTCATTATCCATCCATCCATCCATCCATCTATCTGTTTATGTGTCTTCCATAGATTTTCTATGTGTATATATACATAGGAAACCTGATTTTTGGATCCTTAGTAGCTTTGGCTGACTTTGACCAATGTACACCAGAGTAGGTGGAATATTTTGGGGGACATTATAAGAGCATGCCAGATTTAGTACAGATAGGTCAAGCGGTGCAAAACATTTTGGAGAGTCACAAAATCTGCTATTTGAGGGAAACATTGTACTCTTTTCTGAGCAGAACTAACACCAGCACAAGAAGTGCCATGCAAGATGAAGTTACACAACCCGTTTCTACGGAAGTAGTTGAACGTCTGCATCCAGCTGAGTACTTAGTGTGAACATTGTGTCACCACAAAGTCGCATGCTGCATCAAAATAATCATGACCTCCTCAAGGCACAGAGTAGGGAGATCTTCAAGGGCTATTGCAAATATGGTGCAAAGCCTACAAGGTGCTTAAAGTATGCATTTCCTTCTATTTTTTATTGAGGAGGCCTGAAGGATAATGCCGAAACGCGTCAATGGAGATCTGTGACAGTTTCCATCCAGCAAAGAGAAGAACAACGTGACTGCATCATATTAAGGAATAAGACTATAAAGCAGTATTAGTTTTTGTGGAACAAACTTGTGGATTCACTCGCAGGGGTACCTTGGACACTGTATAGAATTCAAACCCCTACACTCAACCCCTAAACAGTGCAATGCAAAGGATGCTTAATATGTTTCAGATGATTTTATGTACTTTGTGAATGGCAAATAAATTGAGCGATGACGTAAAAAGTATCTTATTGATGGCCCCAGAGACCAGTAGGAATACAATGACAATGGTGTAAAGAGATGCCTATTGAATATGACGCATACATAAATGTGTATTGCGAATAGTGACTGGTTAGCACTAATTGTGGAGTGAAGTACATTGATTGATCCCTACAGAAAACTCCCAAATCCCAAATAACTCTCAAATCCTGTGTACGTGTACAATATTTATAAAGAAAAGGAGTTTTCTGTAGGGATCAATCAATGTACACGTACACAGGATTTGAGAGTTATTTGGGTACCACCACATAATTGCCTTTTGGCAAGGGCGGGAGGAGGCAAAATGCTGCTATACCCCCACACCCCGTCTCCCTGGGTGGATTTTAATAAATCTCCACGCAACCCCAATAACATTTTTATTTTTAAAATGGAAGAGGGCAATTCTGAAAGGGGTTACCGGGGCAGAGCAATATGCAGCAGAGGCAGGATAAGACGAGACTCAATGATTGCATTGAGGTCGGTGCACATAGAGAGGCAGTAGGGGCCAGGCTAGTACAGAGGCTTGTAGGGGGACGTGGACATAGGGGCAACATGGGAACTGGGTCACATAGAGAGGAGGCTGGAGGACTGTGGGGGTACATAAAGGGTCTGAAGGGGTGATGGCATACATAGGGACTGTTGGGCAGATGGAGTACACATGAGGGGACTGCTGGGGTGGCAGGGCACACAGAGAGAAAGTAGCATAAGGCATGGTGGCACATACAGGCCTGCACGGGGCAGAGACAGACAGGAGGTGCATGGGGCTAATACCATGTAGAGAAGTGGTCGGGTGATACACACAAGGGCTGGAGAAGGGCCAGGGATTCACAGGGAGCATCAGGGCTGGTATAGAGGACAAATCGGTGTTACGGGGGACAGAGTTGCACACAGAGGGCCAGTTGTGCTGGGGCAGGAGGACATACAGGGCTGCAGGGAGACAGGGACACACATGGGGGCTGTAGGAGCAGTAACCTCAAACAAGGGATGTAGGGGAGACAAGGAACACACAGAGAGTCTAGTCTGCAGGGGAGGCAAAGAGGCACACAAATTAAATCCTGTATTTGTAAAGCGCAAACTACTCACCCCTAAGGATCTCAAGGCGCTGGGGGACGTCGGGGAGATTAAGTGAGCTATTGCCCAGAGTCACATGGTGCTGAGGTGAGCTGCCACCGGGGATCGAACCGTGAGCCCTGAGCTCTGGAGTCAGCTGCCCTAGCCGCTGCGCCACACCTCTCCCCCAGGGCCTGCAGGGAAGGTGATGGAGCACACATAGGCATTACAGTAGCAGACTAGCACAGACAAGTACACAGGGCCAGGGCTGTAGGAGAACGGGAGTTGATATAGAGACTGCAGGGCAGTGAGGGACATAAGACATGATGCAGGCATTAGAGTTACAGCAGTGAAGCGAAAGCACACCCACCATCATATAGCAACACAGAAACCAACACAAGGACATGCACATCAGAGCCACCATCATACACAAACACACCAACCATGATAGCTCCACATCATATGGTAACTTGCCAAACATCATACCTTCACACAAGCAACAATGTACTCCAACACACCCACCACCATACTTTCAAACAAATTCATGAGTCAAGATGCAACCTTCATCCCATGTCCCCAACCATATTAACCCAGACTTAACTCCCCCCCATCATACAGTATTCACAAATCTGTTCAAATAAAAAATTAGAGACTGCACAATCTAAACCATCATTAAGTATATCATATGCCAACATCCCCACCATCATATATTCCTTCGCGCAATCAAACCTCCCTCCTTCATACCTGCATCCATCTTGTATCTAACAACTCAACCACAACCCCAAAGCCACCAACCCAAAACCATCATATAAGACTGCGGAAGCACCATTCTATATAAATGCAAAAACCAACATATGACCACACAGCTATAATCATACCCCATGCCCACCAAGGTCTATGTAACTAACATTAAATGGCCACAAGCCACCAACCTATTTCCACACACATACCATTATAAGTGAGCACTACTACACTCATACATCTGAAGAGACACAATAGTAACAACAACCACAATGCAGTAACATATGCATCCTCATATCCCAACACAACAAGCATCACACACCCTCATAGCCAGCATTTACCAATGCTATTCAGTGTGACAGCAAGGCCATAGTCACGCAATCATGCATCCTTTTACATACTCGCAAATAAAACACACAATTGGTACAAACGCATCACGTTGCAAGCTTATTCAGTTAATTAGAAGTAACACAACCACCATCTCGTACCCACGCAGCCACAGTTATGCACCAACACAACTAGCATCATGCATGCAAATACAGGCCAATGTACATACTCCTATACCGCTGCACCACCACCTTTATATACTAATACACCAAACATCATGCACCCACACAGACACCATTTGACAGTGCTCAGTGGTGTTACTTCAGAATTTTTTCCAAGCCATCATAGAACCTTTGACACACTTATGAACACATGAATATCACATAATAATGGGTTGGGAGTTAAGGATGACTGAGTACAGGGGGATTGGGACACCCAGTTAAGGTATTAATATTTTAGTTTTTATGGTAAACTCACTGCAAATTTATTAGCCAATATTAACTCCCTTCGCAGGTGTGTGTGTGTGTGTGTGTGTGTGTAGATACACAGGCGTGAAAGTGACTTTGTAGTTCTGGTTAAGGTTGACTTTCCATTAAAAAGACATTTTTCGTTTTCTTAATACCTTTGATGCCATTCAATTAATCTACACAAAACATTGCAGTAAAAAAAGGTTCATCCAATTTGGGTTCATCATGGCATGTTTCATGCAAGCAAGGCCCCAAAAAGGACATTTCGTATTTTAACTCTCAAAGAGTCTTTGTGGTCCAATTTAGAAAAAACAGCTAAACGCAACTACACCAAACATGGCATGGAAGTAGGGCTTTACTCAAGGAAGTGCCTTTGCTTTTTTCGGGTGGAATTTTTGTTCAGCACTTCTTGACAAATTAGTGCTTTCATGTTTTTTGGGAGTGGGTTTGAAAGGGTTTAAAGAGAGAGATACCTTAACCATTAATTCACACATCCTTTGTCGATTCGCAAGTTCAATAAAAAAAAAAGAAAGACACGCCATTAAGCAAGGTAGCATTTTTTCTGTTGTCCATTGCAGATTCAATTGTACAAATCCGTCTGTGGATTCGCAATTCTGCCGCGCTGTGATAGGCTGCCTGACACATAAATTTCTGCTACAGGTGCCATTATCCAACATAGTGCTCTGAGCACTGTCTTCAGAAGAAAAAGGGTATAATTGGGCACGGTGACTCTGCTTTAGCCCAAGGACCATTTGGGAAACCCAAGGTGACCCACACACCTGGGATTAAAATGAATGTTACAAATTAATTTCATTGCAGGATTCGCGATTCCTGTGCTGGATTTGCGCATCCTGGGATCTCCTTGGTCTCAGGAATTGCAAATCATGAAAAGAAAATATATTTACTGCACTCCATGACTAGTAAAACAAACATGCAAACCATAGGTGGCACAATCAAAGCAAATGCAATGCTTATGATCTCACAGTCTTTACACCAATAAGTAACAACATTGAAGAACACAACACAATTACATAACAATGCATACCCAAATGAATAAATAATACTACAATTCACCACCTAACTCCACTTTCACTGTTATTTTTACGTAAATATACATTTAGGTATTAAAACCACAGGTAGCCACAAATTCACTTAACAGGATTATGGGAAGATGAAAGGTGAAGGATAAGGAGGGAAGAAGGGGGTGAAGGGGTACTGCTGCTTACTGCAGGGGTGATGCGTTGGACAAACAACAGTCTATTGCTGAAGCCTCGGTATGGATCTGCAGATGAGGTGACATATTTGTGCTTATGTTTCCTGCAGATGCTCGCCCTTCACCCTGGTATGTTTGGTGTGGTGTTGGGTTATGTGCCGTCGAGGTGTTTCCTCTTGCTTGCATTAATGTTGGTCTGTGGGGTATGGCATTATATGGTTTATTTTGCTGTGGTGTTTTAAAAGGGGTGGATAGAAGAAAAGTAAAGGAGATTTATAAATGAGCTGGAAGGGAAGGAGGGAGAGGAAGATGAAAGATAATAGGAGAGGAGCGCAGGAAAGAGGTTGAGGGAGAGGTAGGATATCTAGAAAGGGGAAAGGAGGGGCTAGAAGTGGAAGGGGAAACGGGGAGGGGAGAAAACTAATAGTTATGCAGGAAGGAGACGAGAATAAAGACAAGGATGCGGAGTGTACAGGCAGCATTACATACAATAAATGTGAAACACCAATCAAATTATTACAACAATTGGATAACTTTAGCCACTAGCTCCAGTAGCGAATTGTTTAAGATTGACAAGAAACTGACAGCATTAATGAGAGACCTGGATTAAAGGTCAGGGCCTTCCAAAACAATCGGCAACGATCTGGCTGATTATTTGACTTCCAAAATTAGAGCTATCCAGGCGTGCTTGAAGGTAGACATTAACCTACATGATGGGCGTTTAACCTGCACCAATACACAGTCCACTCATAGATTCTCGCCATTTAAATTGGTATAAGTGCATTATGTGGTAAAGTGAGCAAGAAATCCTAAACCTCCAGGCTCTGTTAACGATGACTTGGTTGCACTGACTGAGAGGTTCATGGAAGCCAGGGATAAAGACATTGGCTGCATCATCAACGCCCACTACCGATGACTTGTACTGTAAAATGCTGAAGAACGGTGTAGTACTCCCCTTCTGACAAACATCTGAGCTGGGCCTTCCCAATCGTGAAACTTTCAACCGCTTTCTACCGGTCAGTTTGTAGTTATAGTGATTGAAGCCGACTTGTCAACAGTTACCAGAGCACATCGAGATGGATCAATTCAAGATATTTCGATACAGCCATTATGAATATTAGAGAAAAGGCCCTGGAACTCAGGGACTGGGTTATACTGCAGCATTAATACTACTAGACATGTTGGCTTCCACTGATACCATGGGCCACGTAATTCTGTCCACTGAGAGAAAGCTAGTTTAATATCTTGGGTAAGGCTTGGAACTCCCTGATATAAATTTTGACAAGATCGCACACAATTAAATTAGCCGCTTTTAGGTCCCACTTAACCAGTGATAAGTGTAAAATACTCCATGGCTCGGCATGATCACCAGTGCTTATCGATCTGCATATGCTCTCTCTCACGCAGCTCTTGAGAAATAGGGGCATTAGCTGCAAGCTGCACTCTGAAAATACCCGACTACTGAGGGATCGGAGTGGTGTGTCTAGCGACAGCGCCAGCCCAGCCAATTGCTTACGACCCATAAAAGGATGGATTTATACAAATGACTTCTGTCTAAAGAGGTGCAAGATGTAATTCTTGATTCTGAGCCATGACCTGAATACTGCAGCCTTGCTACCACGGGGAGGTGGGATACCTTGCCAGCACCTATTCTGGTTCAGATAGTCCAAATTTATGTTTCTCTAGGGTTCTTCAATACTAGCTCTCCTTTGCTCCCACGTTTTTATATATATATATATATATATATATATATATATATATATATATATATATATATATATATATATATATATATATATGCTTTCATGGAAAAGGTCTCCTGCACAGCTTGAGAGAGTCTGCCCTCTTGCCCCGAGTTTCCCACATAGTGAGGCAATGGTTATTTATGGCCTCTGGCACGTGGCCATCACGCATGCACGCTGAGGACCCCCTGTGACATGGAATGCAATCTATAACTGGCCTCTGTCTTCTTGAAGACCACACCATGTGCACCCCTCATTGATGAGCATGGCTACCGTCAGCTCGCAGGGCAGTGGAGGACTGACATTGGTGGCAGCAAGTAATTATAATTGCATGAAAGGACTTTTTACCCGTTCTCTGCATAGGGAGATTTGCCTATTGGCCCCTACTGTTTTAAATTGGCTGCTAATCCCATACCACCTGGTCCTTTGCTCCATCCATTTAGGACATGGATGTCACATGTATGTTTACACTAAATGTATATAGTGAGGTGAGTGTGGAGCCTATGTGCTGTACTTGACTGCTGCAGCATAGGATTCCATTTTTGATCTATGGTGTGTGAGAGTTAGATAAAACGGAGGTTGGAGGGAGCCTGCCAGATAGCAATGTGAATTGCAGGGCTCTTTCAAGGCATTCCTGAAGTCCTTTGGTGTGGACCATACTTTCAGGTGTGGAGGGCCCATTTGAAGTACCGGGGTAGCCCTTGATCCTACCTGCTCCATTCTTTGTGAGTGGTACCACACCCAAAAGGTTGAGAGATAGCTGAGTGAGAAGGCTATTCCTCTTTGTTTTGGGTCTGTGACAGGGAATTCCCAACTGCATGTCCCCTTCCTGTGACCAGTGCTTAATTTGAGCCAATGGTTGACGGTGGCGCCCACCAGCACTCACTTTGGTCCCAGCACTTTTTTTTCCTCATCAGATATAGACTGAGAGCAAGAGAGATAAAAACACACAAACAGGAAAGAAGGAGGGTGACAAAGATGGAAAAACCAGCACAAATGGAGAAAGCAGAGACCAGCAAACTGAGATAAAGGGCAGCAGTGATTGGTAGTGGATTAAAGAAGCCCGAGATGAATTTAAGGCTACGCAGCCTCGGCATTTGGCACGACCGTTTTTAATAGCACCACCGGAGCAGAGCTTTGGGCACAGACACTCATTCTTTTATAAATTAAGCTCTGCCTGTGACACTAGAGGACATAGTTTGCGGCTTGACCAGTCAGAAGGAAAAAAGCACAATTTAGGAACTGCCTGAAACTGGACCCAGAGATGAACCTGTGGAATACCTGGTGTGTATGCAAACTTTGTATAAGTATAGGGCAAAAGCCCCCAGCCATTAGGCACAGATTTGTTATTGGCCAGGGTCCTACACCAGGTCTCACACCAGTGGAGGCCAAGAAAGATAGCTGAGTTCAGGAACAGATATCTGTTAGTTTTGAACCCTGCTTGAACTACTTTGAATGAAGGAGCACACTGACTGCTGGAGGGTGCTATTAGAGGTATTCGTTCATTAAGGAAAGGCTGCCTAGAAGAGGAAGGTATCGAGGGGCTGTGCTAGAAGAGCTACTCACTGCAGCCCAGGGAAGGATCTGCATCTGCCAGGCTTTGAAGTGAGGCCTTGTGACCCTAATTCCAATTTGCACTGGAGCAAAGTTACTCACTTCCATAACCTGTATTCCAGCCTGACGCTAGAGAGTTTTAACTGCATTAAGCTGTTTCATCACTGGAAGAAAAAGCCCCTGTGACAGCATGGCACCAGAGTGATTTGCTACTGACATCAGTGGATTATTGCTCAAAGAAAAAGTGCTTGCGATGTCCTGACACTGACGAAGATTGCAACTGCATTCAGCGGTTTCACCCATCAAAAATCGCCAATGCAAACTGGGTAGGCTTTTCCTTTGTTTTGACAATGGGCTAGCTTTGGGCCAGAGAAAGACCCAATGAAGATGTTGGCGTGCAAACTTATCCTTAAATCTAAGCCCGCCAGTGGCTAGGACTTGGGTCGAGTAGTCCGCATGCAGACTTTTGGTGCTCCTCGGCTGCAGCCGTCAAAGTTCCTATTGTACAATGACAGAGTCAAAAACATTCTCGTAAGATTGACAGAAAAGTTATTTGTTTCAAAGCTTTATATAAAGAATTAATTGGCAGTTTGCATAGAATATGCCATCTTGCAGTAAAGAATACAAATCATAGGTACAGAGAACTGAGTCCAGTTCCAAGTGAAATCCAGCATAGATTCGAGGAAGTAGAGTCTCCTGAATACAGAATCGTACAGGTTCTTTTATAGCAGGAAGAAGAAACATTTTACTACAGAATACATTTGAAGATTCTCTCATGGTAATAATACATTGAATTTTAGTCATTCTCACACTCAAGCAATTTAATAGATACATTTTAAAGCTATAACCTGGGACAGTTGAAATGTCCTTGGTTAGGTACAGTGAGAGAAGACTCTGGGAGCACTCTCCATTTATTAGTGTGGACCCTAACAGTGATTTACTTAGATAAGAAAGAACAGTAATAATTATCACGTGGTATATTGCGATGTCAGTGCAAGATGGAGGACAGTGTAAACACGATCTAGGTAAGCATAAGTGTTGTTTGCATGAGCGTGTTATGCCTGTTGCGCTTGTGCGTTGTTGTTTTATGAAGTAGACACGAGCAGGACATGCTGTGTTGCGCTTGTGCCGATTTCATTTGAGGCAGGCTCGTGGGGGTTTGGGGAGTAGTTTTGCTTGCGTGGTGCAGCATCTTTTAAACCACGGGGAATGTGTTTATATGGTGGGCGGTGACAGTTACCGGCAGAGGAAGACTGTCCTTGTTGCTGTTAACATGCATCTTGCTGAATAAATGCTTCTCTCACCATACCTTGGATCCAGTGTCTTCGTTTACATCTTTACACTGATGACAATAAAAAATTAGCTAGCATTCGCGCCAAGAATTTTCAATTCTATTAAGGACACAGAGGCGAGGATTATGCTTCTCTTTCTATTTTATTGCCACTCACAGCAGCCAATCAAAACTTTTTTGTATGCAAAAAACACTACACATCCCATGATGCTTTGATATACATCACTTCCTGTATGACCCTATAAGAGCCACCATAACCATTACGTGAGCCTCTTTCTTTGCTCAAACGTTTTTAGTCCCAAGGATAATACAAGTCCAAACAAAATCCTCCAACATGGAAGAAACCAAACTGGAACGTTAACATCTTCTTAACGAGAAGTACTGCTACTCCATCTTCTTCTCGGAACCTGGAAGGAAGGAGATACAAGAAACCCGTAATTTCTGCTTAAACAGAATAATCAATATATACGGGTGGGTGAACATTACAAATATTGTAATACAACCGGGTGGGATAATCCTCGCCTCCGTGTCCTTAATAGAATTGAAAATTCTTGGCGCAAATGCTAGCTAATTTTTTATTCTATTACAGGACCAGAGGCTTCGGATTATGCTAGTTTAACGCTTATCAAATACAACTGAAGCTATATCACCCACCGGTTTATAATAAAACTGTTTAAAAGTTGATTCAGAAGACCAGTCAGCAGATCGCATGATATCCTGAACAGTAGAACCCAACATAAAGGTTTTGGAGGCCATAGCTCCACGCACAGAAGGCGTTCCATACACTAGGGTATCAATACCCGCTTCTTGCATGACAGATTTTAACCATCTGGCTATAGTAGCCACAGACACTGGTTTATAAGGTTTCTGCAGTGCAATTAACCATTGAGCCACACCATCAGGTCGTATAGATCTTGTACATTCTTCATAAGCCTTTAGACATTGAACTACAGATAGCTTTGCATTACCAGGAAAAGCATGGTACTCAAGACTTCTTGACAAAGTCTTAGTTCTGGCTGTAATGTTAAAGGAAACTCCTTCCGGAGTAAATACTCTACCTGTAAGATCCAGGGCTTTCACATCGGAGGACCGCCGACAGGCAGATAGGCATAAAAGCATAGCTAACTTACACGATAGTTGTTTCCGCGTCAACATGTCATTATGTGGCCATTTGTCAAGTAAGGAAAGAACTAGAGATACATCCCACAGAGAGGAATACTTTGGTTTAGGCGGATTCGCTAACCTAATACCTTTTAATAACTTACAAATTACCGGATGCATACCGACTGGCTTGCCTTCTATCTGAGAATGACCAGCTGAAATGGCCGAACGAAAATTGTTAACCGAACGGTACGCCAGACCTTCCGATGCTTTTTCAGACAGAAAATTTACAACATGGGGTAGGTCAGCCCCCACGGGATCCACGTGTTGTTCCACGCACCAATGAACCCAGCCTTTCCAGGCCGAAGAATATCGTTTCCTGGTGGAGGGAGCCCAGGCTTGGTTGATGAAAGCCGCAACTGCGTCCGAAAATCCCGGCATTTCCCATCTTTGCCTGAAAGTCTCCAGGCCATCAGTGACAACTGTCCCGATAACATCATCGGGTGCATTTCTCCATGAGGGCCCTGGAGCGTCGTCGAGGATGACGGAATCATCCTGGGGGAGTCGCAGCTCATCTCCAATAATATTGGGAACCAAGGCTGCGACTTCCACATGGGGGTTACTAAAATCTCTTCTGCTAGATGGCGAGACACTTGGGTAGTCACCCTGGGAATCAATATGAACGGGGGAAAGGCATAATTCAGGCCCTTGGACCAGTCCTGGGAAAACGCATCCGTCGCCAGTGCTAACGGATCCAGTCTCCAGCTGAAGAACTTCTCCAACTGTCGATTCAGTCTGGACGCAAATAGGTCGATCTCGCAATTGCCCCAGATTGCTTGCAACCACCTGACTATCTGGGGTTGGAGTTGCCAGTCGCTGTAATCCTTGAGGTGCCGGGAGTTCCAGTCCGCTACTATGTTTGACTGTCCCGGGATATATTCGGCTATCACCGATATCTGATGACTTAGGCAATAATGCCAGAAGTCCTTTGCTATTTCTGCGAGGAGATAGGACCTTGTGCCTCCCAATTTGTTGATGTACCTCACCACCGATATGTTGTCCATCCGAAGTAGGATGCAACATGAGAGTCGTTTGGGTGACAGTGTCCGGATCGCGAACGATCCCGCTAAGAGTTCCAGGCAATTGATGTGAAGATCGAGTTCACGCAGGGACCATCGCCCGCCTGTGGAGATATCTCCGCAACGCGC
The DNA here is from genome assembly GCA_963921515.1 of Calotriton arnoldi. NCBI lineage: Eukaryota > Metazoa > Chordata > Amphibia > Caudata > Salamandridae > Calotriton > Calotriton arnoldi. The sequence continues at coordinate 116,675 of CAWUFW010003243.1, forward strand.
ACCCCAGCCCCAACGGCTGGCGTCGTATTCTATAACTACCTCTAGCTGAGACCCGAAAATGGCTCTGCCGTTCCATGCCTCCACGTGGCTCAGCCACCACTGTACTTATTCCCGCACTTCCTGAGAGAGAGGGACAACGTCCGTGTAAGAGAGACCTTTCTGTATGTGCTGTATCTTTAACCTCTGAAGGGCCCGATAATGAAGAGGACCCGGGAAGATTGCTTGTATGGAGGATGCCAAAAGACCCACGATCCTGGCAATTACTCTGAATGAGACTGTTTGCTTGGATAACAGCGTGGAGAGCTCCTTTCTGATGATTTTCAGTTTGGAGCAGGGAAGACTCAACTGGGTCGTCCGAGAGTTTATGACGAAACCCAGAAAATCCACAGTTTGCGAGGGGGAAAGAGCTGATTTGGATTCGTTGATCACGAACCCCAGGTTTTGCAAAGTAGTTATGGTCATTTGTAAATGCTGAGCAGCTACCACTGGAGATTGTGCCATGATGAGTATGTCGTCTAGATAAACTATCATGTGAATACCTTGTTCTCGTAGATGAGCTACCATCGGTTTCATCACCTTGGTGAAGCGCCATGGAGCTGAGGAGAGTCCGAAAGGAAGGACCAAGTACTCGAACCACTGGTTCCGCCATTGAAATTGGAGGAAACGGCGGTGAGGAGGAAAAATAGGTATTGACAGATAGGTGACTTTCAGGTCCAGCCGGACCATCAAGTCTCCTTCTTTCAGGAGATCCGCCAAAAGATGGATGCCCTCCATCTTGAAGTGCTTGTAGGTCATGAACTGATTGAACTCCTTCAAATTTAAAACTAACCTGTGACCTCCGCCCTTCTTCTGTACTAAGAAAATATTGCTGCAAAAACCGCGAGGGCCCTCGTTGCAATGCGCTATCGCGTGTTTCCGCAGCAATTCGTCTAGTTCGGAATCGATAAAATCGCATTCTAGTTGGGAAAAAGAAAGCTGTCTGGGTCGTTTGTCCTGATAGGGAGTCTGGTAGAAATCTAAATGGAACCCCTGAATCGTCTGCAAAATCCATGCATCCTGAGAAATTCGAAACCAATTGTGATAGAAAAATTGAGTGCGACCCCCCAAGGATATTAGAAAGTTGTCGGGAGCACTTACCTGCAGAGCCTGGGGCTTGGAAGCCCCCTCGGTGGCCACCTCTGTGGAAACGCCTCTGGTTGAAGCGTTGTCTGGTGGGGTAGAAGGTTCCCCCGCGAGTGGAATCCCACTCTCCGTGGCCCCTTCCGTAGTCTCCACGCTGAGGACCTTGGGAGAACTGGCGGCCTGGCGAGCGTCCTCTGCCTCACCCGCCCGTCGAAAAAGGCCAGCCTGAAAGACTCGTTTGATGCCAGACTGGGCCTTATCTAGCGACGTGAACGTGCCCACGTACTTGGAAACATCCTTGACAAAGCGTTCTCCGAAGAGATTGCCCTCCGCTAGGGGGCCCGGTTCCGCTGCAGCCAATTCAGTGAGGTTGGAGTCCATTCGCATGAGAAGTGACTTGCGTCGTTCTGTAGATAGAGCGCAATTCGCATTGCCTAATAGGCATATGACCCGCTGGGTCCACCCTGCCAGTACATCCGGGTCCACCGCAGTGCCCGACTCTTGCGCCTCCAGGGCCATTTCGAGGATCTTAGCGAGAGGGCCTCCCACGTCCAGGACTTTGTCCTGACAGCCTCGCCAGGCCCGATCAATACCTTTCTTTGGGTCCTTCACGAACTTCTTGAGGGAGGTAAGTAGGCTTGCGTCGATATCCGGGGTTTCCGCAACCTTGTCCGGAATGTCTGGCCTGGGGCATTCTGAACATAATCTATTACGCACCTCTTTATCAAAACTCCGTCGGAGATTATTATGCAGATACGCTGCAACTGCAGGCGCAGGAGCCCAGTCCGAAGACCTAGGATGGACTATGTCGGCAGGGTTGAAAGTGAACGGAGTAGACATAGTTTGGGATAGGTCTTGCTCCACGTGTTTTGTCTTCCTAGCTTTCTTCTTCGTGGGAGCCTCATCAGGGGTGTCATTCCCTGTGGTAGCAGTGTCCGTGTTCGTATCAGTGTCGGGACGTTTGGCCTTACCAGAAGGAGGCAGAGAAGAGAGGGCGTCAGCATGGGGCCAAGACTTGGATTGGGGCCCACTGACCGTGGTATCCTTAGCTGGTTCAGTAAAGCCGTGACGTTTGGCAAATCGTTCTAGCTGTTTTGTTATCGGCTTCAATGCAGCAGCCAGCGCTTGCTGCACAGTCCCAGGGACTGCCTTCTCCACGGCCTTATTCACGGACTCCTGGACAGTAGCGTCCAGAGCCTCCACAATATTATCTTCCAAGGAAGGGGTAGTCACTTCCTCTTCATAGAGGTTATCATCCTCATAACTGACCCAATCCTCCATGGCAGGGTAGAATTATAATTGTATTGGACAGAAAGAGGAGTAAGGGGGGAGCCAACCCACAGCACACGCCAAATAAGTACCTAGCTCCTCAGCAAAAGCTGTATAAATATTCTTGCAGCCCACAGGGCGTAGGGAGAGCCAAGAGAACAAAGATGGCAAAGGAGTTTGTGCACACTCCAAGGCCAGATCACTTTTTCAGCCCCATCAGGCGTAAGCAGGGTCTCTTGTCCGAAGAACTCCGAGCAAAATGAGCTCTGGAGTAGTTTAGGGATGAATACGTCGTGCGTAGCCCAATCCTACCAAAAACTAGCCCAATTGGGCTACGCACGACGAATCGGTAAAAAGCTCTCACAAAAATGCACCGACGATGAGGGAAGCCTGTAGCGTTACAGCTGAAGCTGCTCGCTGCCGACGGCAGCGCGGTACATAAATACTTAATGAGGGATCACACACAAGCCCGACCGGGCCGCCCGCATAAGCTCTAATCACCGCTGCGTCGCGGGAATCTGAGACAGCGCTCGGGGGCTGAAAACAACAGCGCGCTGTACGCGCTAACCTGTAAACGAGGTAACAACCTCAGCGCGAGTCGCGCGTACCAAACTGAAGTGCCTGAAATCTAGCGCGGTATGCGCGACGACACAGCAACATTTGAATATAGCAGCGCGATGCATTTACCATAACCACATACATTAATGTATGACAAGTATCAGCGCATGCATTTAAATAAACATTTGTCCATAACACATAAATACATTTTGGGCACTTAACTTCCTGCGTGAGCAGCAAAGAAAGAGGCTCACGTAATGGTTATGGTGGCTCTTATAGGGTCATACAGGAAGTGATGTATATCAAAGCATCATGGATGTGTAGTGTTTTTTGCATACAAAAAAGTTTTGATTGGCTGCTGTGAGTGGCAATAAAATAGAAAGAGAAGCATAATCCGAAGCCTCCGGTCCTGTAATTGAATCAGAGAAGAATTTATGTGCGTGGATTACTACTATTTCCGTATTTCTTGAGGATTTATTATTGGATAAGCACACTTATGCTGGGACCTCATTGGTCTGTATTTCTCCAATAGTGTGTGTCATTGTGGGCATTGTTTGCCTTTGAATTGGGTGCTGCTTTCTTCAGCTGGATTGGATCCTGTATGGAGCAGGCTGCCATCCTTATTGGCCACTGTTTCCGCGTGTGGTTGGTGCACACGTTCTGCTGCCACTAATTTGCTCTGAAGGCGCTCCTTTGTTCCCTTATGCTTTCTTGCCTGTGGATTTATATCCGAAGCTTCCTGTTGTTTATTCGGTGCCATCCGGGTGAGCAGTGACCAGCTTTTACCGCAGCATGTCTTTTACAGTGACGCGCACACCAGCAGTTTGTACAGAAAGTCCGGTAACTCACCTCAGCACGTTTCTAATGGTGATGTGCACACCAGCAATTGTGCAGGAATATTTTTCCTTAGGCATGATTTATGTCACAAGTGCGTGCCAAAGGTGATGCGCACACCATTTGGGTGAGATTCTTGCATGTTTGTTCACCGTGATACACACACCTTTGGCTGACAGCGGTGACAGGGAGGGCATTCCCCAAGAAATAGTAACTGGCAAAGGGCCCCAATTTGTCAGTAGGTATATAGAGAGTTATCTAGAGAAGTGTGGGGTGGAGCACAGAGAATTGCGGTGTTCCATCCGAAGCAAATGGTCAGGTTGAGAGATTCAACCGGGTAGTCAAGGAGGCTATCCAGCTCTCTGTGAAAGGGGGGTTGAGTTGGAGAAATGCGCTGCAATCCATGCTATTAGCTTATCAAACTTTTCCCAATTCAGTGACCTCTGTTAGCCCGTTTGAGTTGTTGAGGGGACGTAAGCCCAGCACCAGGTTGGTACCGTGGTGGTTAAAGAACAAAGTAAAAACGGAAGGTGAGATAGCAGAAGTGGACTTTAAGGGAATCAGGAGTATGGTGGAGGACTACAAAGCTAGAAATGAAAGAGGATTTAAGAAAATCGAAGGGAGCAGTCAGCAGGCAAGTTGTTATGGTTGGCAACATGGTCTGTCTTAAGAAGGGGGCTATGATAGGGAAGGGGTTTGCCAGTTGGTCAGATCATGTTCGAGTCATTAAAGTGTTCAGGAGTGCGGTACGTGTGGATGGTGGTGGCATCTGGAATCTCAACAGGGTGTCACGTTTCAAGGGTGGTAGTTTGTACCATGACAACTCATGAAGAAATGTTTTTGGGATGTGTCTGAAAAGGAATGTGCCAAGAACACAGGAATGAGTGTTTCCTCTGGTTAGAGTAGGATGGAGGTAGTCAAGACTGCCTCTAGAAATGTTAGGTCACGTTGAACTCTGTTGATTTTGCCTTAGCGTAAAAAAAAAAAAAAAAAGTAAATGGGGAAGGTGTGTTGTATGTGTGTTTGACAGTATGATAAAGCCACAGGACACTAGCGGTAAAAGGCTGTCACTGTTGCAACCTGAGCCCAGTAACCCCTAATTGGCTTGGGTCCCTGAAAAGCTTCCCACAAAGGGCCTTCCCTAAAGTTCAATCTGTACTGTGTTTTGAGATTTGTAGGCTATTAGTACAAGCTGTACATCAACTAACTTGGGGTTTTCAATCTCTAAATTACGAAACTTGCAAAATACAGCGGTTCACACTACTTTCCGCCTACAAAAGCATGCTTCTGTTTCACAAAAAAGGTTGGAACTCTACTGGCTGGTAATGGAACAACAAATTTAACTCATGTGTGAACGGAGTGACTCACAATGCTCGTAAATTCCTCATAGCACTCTTCTCACATCAATGGCCAACCAGATGTCTCTGCACAAATACAGAGTGAAAATGACAGATCCTTAGATGGCTCTTAGCCAATTTAGGAGGAAAAATGATGACAGTGGCAGAAACAAAATGTGGAAAGATGTTCCAGAAAACCTCAGATTGGACAATAACTGGGAAAGCTCAAATAAATGATTGAACAATATTTATTGTAAACTGTTAGAAGTGGGAAGGTGTTGTAACCTGTGTTGTATTTAACTGGTTACTTACTCCCTAGCTGCTCAGCCAGTGTGAATGTGATGCATGGAATGTTGGCGTGATGGACATGAATGGACTGTTTGGGTGCCTGGATGCTTGAGTGTGACAGTTGGAGTATGGGCTGAGTAGCAGGCAGACTGCTCCTGGTGGGGCTGCATCTCTACAACTCAACTACTAGTAACTGAACTCAATAAATCTACTTAAAACTACATATTGGCTACGGACTTCATCACTACAGAATTTCCTGAAAAGAAACCCTGCGTGCTACATAAAGGATTTTCTGAAACAAGAAATCTCTATAGGTAACCCTTCACAACCAAGATAAAGCCTCTCTTGAAGTACTAGGCGGGCCAGCCCCACCAGTGTCTTCTACACCAGACAGCCCCAGCCTGCTCGTACTTCTTTGGCTTAATCCGTGACAGCTTGTTTGATCCTGAGCACAGTTTTCCTCACTGGCCAACCACAGCACAAGCGTGGAGTGTTTCCCTGAACACTGGACATTGCTCAGTTTTGGATCAGATGTACGTTGTGCCAATGGACATGTCTTCTGCTGAAAGGTATGGTGGCATGCTGAGGAATGTGCAGTGGTTCATGTGGCACCTGGTCGCGTTGCCAGCAGCAAGAACGGTCCTTTTGAAACATTTTGGGGTCGTCTATTTAGTGCTACCATTTTTTATCAACTACATGTGAGGCTACTTGGTGGTTCAACCGCTGCGGTCCACTTTCAAATTGTGGCACAAGTCAAGTAACTCACACGCGCATTTACCTTCAGCTTGGCTGTCACGCTGGGTCTTCTCTTTGACGTTCTTGTTGCTATGCAACTCTCATAGCTGCTTTGGGATGCTTTGGTGCACGGAGGACCCAAGAGCCATCCAGCACTACGTCAAGTGCGTGGCGCCATCTTTGTCTGAAAAGTTTATCGTAGGAAAAGCCACGGAGACTCTGCCGGTATCTTCAGGAGTTTTCTGCCAGTTGGTTGTGATCGACGGTTAGTTCCACCACAAAGATTCCTGTTGTGTTTGAGGGTTCTTTTACGAACAGCTGCCCCAACACACCAAAGCCAGTGGATACTGCCGAGAAGTCGGGTGGTGAGTTGGAGCTTGTCTTTTAAACTCCTCCTCGGTTGCCATCTGGAGTGCAGCATTACATATGTCAGTGTCAAGTTGGTGGTTCTGCTGTTTTCCTGGACATACTTAGTGGATTTAAATAACCTGCCTTGCATGTCTGCCTGTTTTCGGTGACACGCACACCCAGCCGTCGGTAAGAGATACTACGGTGTGTGGGACAGAATTGCGGTGACAGGTACACCACAGACATTGACTGCCTGTCGTTTTAAATGATATTCTGTGGATACTCTGCATTTTTTAATTGGGGTTTTTTGGCATTATTTCACAAAGGTTTCGGAGATATTCTCTACAACATGTTTTTCTTGCTTAATGCCATGTACAGTTTATAGCGTTTACTTTTGTTGACACACCAGGTCATAGTATTACACTATTTAGTTGGTTTAGTGTTCATGTCAAACCTGTTGTAAGTCCACTCTTTGTGTATTTGGGGTCTTTACGACTCTTTGTTCACAATGCCTGCTTGGTAGTATGATTTTACTGTTTTCAACATTTAGGGTTTTACATGTTTTTTTTAATCCCATTCAATAGAGTTTTCACTGTTTGTGGGTTTTAGTCCAATTCAACACAGTTTTAGGGTGGCTTTCCCTTATCACGGTTGATGGGTTTTAGTCCAATTCAACACTGTTTTCACAGTTATGGGTGTAATTCCCATTTTTACAGTTTGTAGTGGGTGTTTGTACCATCTACTCAGTATGTAGTGAGTGTCGGTCCCACTTACACAGTTTCTAATGGGTACGAGTCCCATGTGTTCAATTTCTTTTTCACGTTTCTAGCCTCCACACAGGGGTTCTAATGGGTATGAGTCCCATGTGTTCTTTGTTCTGTGCATGTTACTGATACCACCACGCAGGACACAGGTAGGGATTCTCAATACCTTTATTGGTTCTTGGTATATACATATATCGTGGAGCTCTGCCCTCGTCCGTCCGCCCACGATCCCCTTGATGTAGTGTGTGTGTTCCCACCCCCTTGACCGGATGTGGTGTCCGGTTCACTCTTGATGTTCAGGGTCCACTGCAGGGTCCTAGTGCCCCGCCTTAGGTCACTACATCTCCCCCTTTGTCACAAATGAATTGAATGAATGACTGAGTTACATTTCTTCTATCAGTCTCTGTGGCCGTCGGCATGTTCTTCTGTGGCGGGCCTCCGTTTGTTGTTCTTCTGCTGCTCCCTCTCCATTTTCTCTTTCGTTGCTGCCGTGCTCCTGCTCTTCTTGTCCTGCTGTTTCAGTGCCTTGATCTTCTTCTTTCATTCCTTTCAGCTCTCTGAAGTGTGAGCTGTTTCTTGTTATCCTCCGATGATCTGACTCGGCCGTGACCATTGAGCCCTTCACTTTTGTTACTACTAACGGGTCTTTGGAGAACGTGCTGTCCGACTTTCTTTGCTGTCGTTGACGCACTATTACCATGTCTCCTTCCTTCAGATCTGACGGGCTGGCATGTCGTCTTGCGTCTGCATATCGTTTCATTTTTTCTTTCTCCTCTCTGTCTTTTTCTGCGACACTGCTGCGATCTGACGCTGTCATTGCCTCTATTTGCGGCAGCCTTGTTCTGCTTGTCCTCCCCAGCACGAGCTCCGCTGGGCATCTTCCTGTGGAGTTGTGCGGTGTATTTCTGTAGTCCCGCAATACCTGGCATAGAGCTTGGCCTAATGATATCTGCGCCAGCCTCGCCCTTTGAACTGCTTTTTTGATGTTCCCCATGAATCTCTCCACCATTCCATTAGCTTGAGGCCACAGTGGAGTTATCTTCCTGTGATTTATCCCTAGATAAGTCATGAATCTCCGGAATTCTTCCCCTGAAAATGGGGGACCATTGTCCGTCTTTAGAGTTTCTGGTGAGCCCCATGCAGCGAAGATGTCATCTAAAATCGGTAGTGTTGCTGATGCTGATGTCGACGGGACGTGTCGCACTATTGGAAATCTTGAGTACTCATCAATGACCACCAGCAAATAGTTTCCGGTGTCCAGTGGGCCAAAGAAATCAGCTGCCAGTGTTGTCCATACTGCTCTTGGAAGCTCTGACATTTGTAGTGGTGTCTGTCTGGCATGGTGCTCCAGTCACTTGGCATAGGTGGCACGTCGATACTGTGTCTTCGACCATGCGATCCAGTCTAGGAAACCACACTTTCTCTCTTAGTAGCTTCTTTGTTGATACAACGCCTCGGTGTGACTCGTGAGCTAAGTCTATTACTTGTCTTCTGAGTGATCTTGGTATCACAATTCTTGTCCCTCTCATTAGTATTCCGCTTTCTGTCTCTGACAGTTCTTCATTTATCTTTTGCAGAGCTAGCACTTCTTCTTTGCATATTCCTGCTTCCCAGGTGCAGTTGTTGTTGATGTGCCTCCATTTTTGTTTCCTTGTTATTTCCATTGCCAGTTGTAGCGTGCCATCTTCTCTGGTCTCCCTTTCTATCTCCGCTAGTGTTATTCGTGCTGGTGTGCTTTGCTTGAGCACAAAGTTCAGGTATTCCTCTGCTATCGATGTCGTCTCGTGAGCCTGTGGTAACGGGTGTCTTGACATGTAGTCTGCAGGATTATGTTCTTTCCCTGGTTTGTGCACAATTGTGAAGTCATAGTCCATCAGTCTGATGCCCCAGCGTTCAATCCTGGGTGGCATTTTGGCCGATGGGCTGCCGTAGAGTGTCACCAGCGCTTGGTGGTCTGTTATGATGGTGAACGGCTTCCCATAGATAAACATGTGGAAATGCTCGCACGCCCACACCACGGCCAGGCTCTCCTTTTCTGGTTGCGAGTATGCCTTTTCAATGTCTGTCAAGCTTTTGCTTGCGTATGCGACAATCTTCCTTTGTGACTTTCTTCCTGGCAGATGCTGTGCTAGTATTGCACCCAGTCCCACTGGGCTGGCATCCACAGTCAATTCAGTGCAGAGCAGAGAGTCGAAGTAGGCCAGATGTCCCGCCTTCACCACTGCTTCTCTTATGTCCTCAAATGCCTTGTTGCATTCCTGAGACCAGATGAATTTCTGACCCTGTTTGGTCAGTTCCCTCAGTGGTGTGCTTACTGTAGCGAAATCTGTATGTATCTCGCACAGTAGCTGGCGAGTCCTAGAAATGATCGTACTTCCGCAACATCCGTCGGTGGCTTTGCATTTTGTAGGGTTTCAACTTTGCTGGGGTCTGGCCTCATCCCTTGTTTCGAGAAGATGTGTCCAAAAACACTAGTTCCTTTCTTCCCAGCTCGCATTTGTCTCCATTTAATGTGAGGCCCGCTTTCTCCAGTTGTGTGTACACTTGACGTAACGCCGTGTCATGCTCCTTGTCTGTTTTTCCAAATACTAAAATGTCATCACTGTAGTTTAAGCTGTTCGGGACCGGCCTGATCACTTGTCGTATGGTCTCCTGAAATATTTCCGCGGCCGATGATATTCCGAAACTCAGTCGCTTATATCGGAACAGGCCCAGATGAGTGGAGAATGTCGTGATGTACCTAGATTGATGGTCCAACTCTAACTGGTGATACCCTTTGCATAAGTCGAGCTTTGAGAATCGGCACGCTCCAGTGAGGCAACTGATCATGTCGTTCAGGTGCGGTCCCGGGTGGCGTTCCCTTGTGATTGCGGTGTTTGGGATCCTCATGTCCACGCATATGCGGATTTTGGAGGTGTTCTTCTTCGGCACCGCCACGATCGGAGACACCCACGGTGTTGGGCCGTCTGCTGCTTCTATTATATCCTGTGCCAGTAAGCTATTGATCTCTTCTGCCACCTGCGGTTGTAGGTGAATTGGCACCCGTCTGTGGTGTTGTGCTACTGGCTTGATTGCTTCATTTATGTGCAGTGTTATTTGTTTCCCTTTTAGCTTGCCAAGCCCTTTCAGTATGGCTGGGTATTCTTGCAGGATGTTCCCCGTTTCCGACATGTGATAGGTCATTGCCAGTAGTCCCATCAATTGTGCCGTCACATTGCTTAGTAGGCATGGCGCTGGGATGTCACCCTTGAGTACATGTATTTCTTCATGATACGATCTACCTTTGTACGTTAGTGTCTCTGTGAATTTTCCCATGTTTTCTACCGGGCTCTTGGAGCCCCAGGTGAATACATCCACGGTCGATGGCAGTAGTTGTGGCTTTACTCTCATCTTTTTGTATTCGGACATGCACATGATGTTACATGTTGCTCCGCTGTCAAGTACGAAGCTTGTCTGGTGGTCTCCTACATTGATGTCCACCGTGGCTGTCTTCTTTATTTCTCTCTTGTCTACCAGATGAACATGCTCTGCCCCATCGCTTTCTCTGGGCGCGTCCGACATTAGGTAGAGTCGCGCCGCACTCGCGGGTGCTGCCGTTTCATCTGACTCGTCAGACGAGCTGCGATTTGCCGTCTCCATGTGTCGTGCGTACCTGTTGCTTGTTATCCGAGGTCTTGTCGCTCGGCCTCTCTCACCTCTGAATTGCCTGGTCATGCACACGCTTGAGAAGTGGTTGTCCCTGTTGCATTTTCTGCACTTCTGGCCCATTGCTGGGCAGGCGCCAGCGTGGGGAAACTCAAGGCCACATCTGTAACATGTTTGTTCGCCCCTTCGTGGCGCGATCGGCGCCTGGAATTCCTTCTTGTTTGCGTTCCCCGTGACGCGATGTGCTAGCGCCACTCTCTTCTCCTTCCCAACTTCCATCTGTTTTGCCTGTTCCGTTGCTCGTGCTTCTGTGCGAGCCATTGTTAATATCTTTTCTAGCATTGTTGGTTCCTTCAGTACTTGTGCTCGGAACTCCACTGATTTACAGCCCTCAATGATTCGCAGTCTTATTGCCTGCTCATTGTCAAATTTGTCGAATTCGCAGTACGTGACCAGTTTTCTCAGTCTCGTTGCAAAGTCATCTAGGCTTTCCTCGCCTTGCTGGCACGCCGTGTTGAACGTGTATCTTTCAAAATCAACATTGCGTTGGGGGTCGAACTTTTGTGTGAGACACTTTATCACTCCCTTGTAGTTCTCTGTTTGTCCAGCGGGAAACGTTAGCAATAGGTCTTCTATCTCATCCCCTGCTAAATTCAAAAGCAGGTGCAGTTGCTTGCTCTCGGGGACGTCTGTGGCGCTCATGTAGCGCTCACATTTTCTGATCCATCTTTCCCACCGAATGCCTGCTTGTGGTTCCGACAGGCTGAATGGTAGAGGCCTGCGGAAGATTGCTTGCGTGCTGTCACTCATTTTCTTTCTGGCGCTTCTCACCACGGACTTTGCTTTTGTATTGCTAAAAAGTCACTCTCCCTCCTTTATTTCTTTTGTTTTGTCCTTTATTTGCTTCCTTTCCACTTTATTTTCTGTCTTGTTGCTTCTTTTCCTCTTTATTCTCTTTATTCTGCTTTATTTTTTTGATTGCCTGACTTCAAAATGGCCGTCGCTTCTATTCGGCCACTGATTGGCCCGTTTTGCCTGACCTTGTGATGGCCGCCGCTCTCGCGATACTTCCTTTCCTATGATGCCCAATGGCCGCCTGATTTCAAAATGGCCGCCGCTTCTATTCGGCCACCGATTGGCCCGTTTTGCCTGGCCTTCCAATGGCCGCTCTCGCGAGAGTTCGCGTTTGACTGCACGCGCGTCTCTCTTTCACTTTGGTTTCCTTCTCGGCTCGCGCTCCTTACCGCTCGTTTGGCGGCCGAGGTGGGCTCCCGTGTCGTCGCTGCTCCCTGCTGCTGGCTGCTTGTTTTTTCACTCGGACCAGGGTGGGCTCCTGGCTCCGTTTCACTTCTCCCGCTGCTGCGATGGTCGTTGCGCTGGCCAGCGGACCGGGGTGGACTCCTGGTGGCTTCTGCTGTCGTCGCGGTGTCCACTATCCCACCTCTCGTCGCCAGTTGTCGTGTCGTGCCCCTGAATACCACCACGCAGGACACAGGTAGGGATTCTCAATACCTTTATTGGTTCTTGGTATATACATATATCGTGGAGCTCTGCCCTCGTCCGTCCGCCCACGATCCCCTTGATGTAGTGTGTGTGTTCCCACCCCCTTGACTGGATGTGGTGTCCGGTTCACTCTTGATGTTCAGGGTCCACTGCAGGGTCCTAGTGCCCCGCCTTAGGTCACTACAGTTACTAACCTCCACATTGGGGTTGTAATGGGTACGAGTCCCATGTGTTCTATTCTTCTGTACTTCACGTTTCTAGCCTCCGCACAGGGGTTCCAATAGGTACGAGTCCCATGTGTTCTATTGTTCTGTACTTCACGTTTCTAGCCTCCACACAGGGGTGCTAATGGGTACGAGTCCCATGTATTCTATTGTTCTGTGCACGTTACTAACCTCCTCATTGGGGTTGTAATGGGTACGAGTCCCATGTGTTCTATTCTTCTGTACTTCACGTTTCTAGCCTCCGCACAGGGGTTCCAATAGGTACGAGTCCCATGTGTTCTATTGTTCTGTACTTCACGTTTCTAGCCTCCACAAAGGGGTTCTAATGGGTACGAGTCCCATGTATTTTATTGTTCTGTGCACGTTACTAACCTCCTCATTGGGGTTGTAATGGGTACGAGTCCCATGTGTATAATTATTGCTATTTGTTTATTTACTCTACCCCTGCATCAGGGTGTCCAATGGGTACGTGTCCCATTTTTGTGAATTACTTTTGCATACCCTTCATTTAGGGATATTTTGTTGTGTGGTCTGTTGTATTCATGTGCCACATGCGCTGTTGTCTGCCTCTAGGTCAGAATGGCTTTATGGATAGCAGTCAATTTTCTTTTCGTTCTTTCCCCTAACTATTTTCTTCGGTTGATGTTGGGTGTTGATGTTCCATTTTTTTGTGGTCCATTAATTCACCTGTATTTTGGGGAAAGTCTGTTCGGGTGTCTGTCACCCATTTCTAATGTTTTTAAAAAAAAATTTATAGGAGGATGATGGGTGGGTGTTATATATATTATGTATATTTATCTTTGCATCTCCTCCACATTGTTTACTTTTCTTACTTGTACTTCTTGTACATCTCTTGTATATTTTCTCTGGATTTATTTTCCATTTATCTTGTACTTCGGTCTTAACCTTTTATTTAATCTTTTCTTGTACTTATTCTTGCATATCTCCGGTGCATTTTCTTCCTTGCTCGCGCTTGAGGTTTTTTGGTATCTTTGCTATGATCCTTTCACGTTTGTGTTCACTTTCTTCTTGCTTTTCTCTTCTTTTCCATTTTTCTATTTCTTGGGGTTCTCCTTGTTTGAACCTTTTCCTTCTTTGTAGTTTCTATTTTTGTTTTGTGGAAGAAGGGAAGGTATGTTGTAACCTGTGTTGTATTTATCTGGTTACTTACTCCCTAGCTGCTCAGCCAGTGTGAATGTGATGCATGGAATGTTGGTGTGATGGACATGAATGGAATGTTTGGGTGCCTGGATGCTTGAGTGTGTCAGTTGGAGTATGGGATGAGCAGCAGGCAGACTGCTCCTGGTGGGGCTGCATCTCTACAACTCAACTACTTGTAACTGAACTCAATAAATCTACTTAAAACTACATATTGGCTACGGACTTCATCACTACAGAAGGCTTGCTAAAGTCTTTCTGAACTCTATTTACTCCTTTATGGTGTTATAATGTTTTGATTATTGCTTGCAAGAAATGAGCTATTTTCTGTTTGTGTTATGTGACCACCTGAGTTACCTTACAATTTTTTGAAAACAAAGGGTAGTCTTTCGAAGGGTTGGCAGACTGACATTGCGCTCTTCAACTCAGTTGCTGCCACTATGATATTTTGCCGATCCGGGGCCTCGCTCCCCCCTCCATTAATCTCACGGTGTATATTAATGAGTCGTGTTGTTTCCATACCCGATATCCTGCCTGGGACCGTGGCTTCTTCTCCACCAGTGGTCCTACCATTGACGGAGCTGGTGACAGTTTCTGGTGAGGACCCTGAGGTGTCTGAAGACCTCCCTGAGAGAATATGCGCCAGAGGGGAAACGCCTGAAAGTGCCAAATCACTTGTAGAGTTCATTGCTTCACTCTTTTTGTATGGCTCTTCCTCTCTTATCTGCCAATAGACGCGCTTGCGTTGCTTTTCTCTTTGTTTTTTGAGCCAGTGCTAGCGGGGTAGGGGCCTCAGCTGTAGCTCTTGCTCCTAGTGCTCTCAGAACCATCAGGTGCTTACTTTGTGTCCCAAACTCCAGAGTGAATATTTCTCCGCTACCGAGCTCCACTAGAGGGCTATAGAGTGCTTAATTTGGCCAGAGACCGCTTTACATCAATCTGCTGCTCCTTGCACACACCATCACACACCTTGACCGCCGAGCCTCTTGCGCTCTGTAGAGAGGAGACAAGGCCGGCTACCCAAAATGATCCGGCAGAAAGTATCGCCCCCTTTTTTTTTTTTTTCAGCCTCTTCACCAGGGAAGCCTCTCAAAAATTGTCCAGAGCTGCATACATGCTCGAGGCTACATATAGGAGGCTCCCGTCCTGCCCCGCCCCAGGTTACCTCACCGCTGCAATACATTGTGCCTGCCGTGTCCTCCTTACTCATCCTGGGATCTGTAGCCTCACAGCCTTCACGTCCCTTCACCCTCGACCAACATGCGGGACTCAGCTTAGTAGCGCATTTGCCGTTCATGGCTCCTGCCACCGGTAGCTTCCCACGCTGCTGCTGTACTGGGGGACTCCCATTGGGGGTTTCACTGTAGTCCGCAGCCCGCAGCCCACTACACGGTTTCCCGGCTCCTCGCTCATGCTCCGCGGCTGCCGATGACCCGGAAGCAGATCGCAGGAAGAGAGGAAGGGGAGGAGCCACGGGCCTCAGCAGCAGCGGTCCATCGGGCTCACCGAGCTGCCGTAGCGTCCAGCCTGAACTCCAAGCCAGGTCTTCCCTCTTCTGTTTGTGTTGTGTTGTTTATTTTGCACCATCAAGCTGGGCATACATGAATTGCTAAGTAATTTAAATAAATAAACAGGGCAGATGTTGAATAATGAGGGAGGGAAGAAAGAAGAGGGCAAGGGGATGGTAATGGAAAACTGAAACAAGGATAAAAAAAGTACCAAGGAGCGAAGGGACGTGAGTGGAGGGGACAGATTATTAAACTGGAGAGTTAGAGGAGGAGTAGAAGAGAGCAAAGGAGGGCGATTTGTAAAGAGGAGGCGGAGAAGAGAGGATGATGATGTAAGGGAGAGAGGGAAGGAATGGGCCGAGGGACGTGGAAGGAAAGGTGACGTGAGAGGAGGTAAAAGGGAAGAGAAAGCAAGTACAAGAAAAAAGAAGCAGAAGAGGGTACATGAGTTAAGGTGAGTGGACGGAAAATATTTAAGTGTGAAGTAGAATAAGAGAGGAAAAAGAAAGTGAGTGGAAAGAAAGCGCCTGAAGTAGGAGTACACGTGGTTACAGGAAAAGGGGACATGGGGTGAGGCACTGAAGAAGATGGGGATGGAAGCAATTGAGAAAACTCAATAGGTGAAAGTGTAGTTAAATGAACAGGGTGGAAGTAAAGCAAAGCGAGGAGCAGCTCATGAGACGTAAGATATGTAGAATAGCTAGAAGGGAAAAGGAGAGGTTGGAGTCAAAGCAAGTACTAGCGGAGGAGGAGATTAAGTAAACAAGGAGCCATGGATGATCTGTCTTAAGACAAGTTTAATAAAGAAGGTGAGGCTGGATTGTGGAAACAGTGGTAGAGGACTCAGAGCATACAAAGCTATAGGTGGGAGGCAGTAGCAGGAAAGTGAATCAGGGAAAGGGCAGTAGGGGTTTTGGTGGGGTAGAGCAATGGCAGGTGTTGACTCTGCAGATAAAGGAAAAGCAAGAGTGGTAAGGGCTATGCTGGGAGGAGTTCAGACCTGAGAGTAAGAGTCTAGAAGCATTGTCAGATGGTGAGACCAGAGACAGCCTGAGCACTACTCACTTTCAGTGTTAAATTGAAGCATTTCTAATCCCTCTAATCGATAACTCATGTATTTTAAGGAGCGTTTGGTGAGCGGCATAGTGTGAACCCCAACACCATTAATCCAATGAATTTACACCGTTGCAGTGTTAGTGACTGCCATGAGTCTGTTTACACATGCAGGCATTTTATTCACACTGATGATAGTTATAGACTAGTGACACATTCCTGGTTGGGTAAAAGTAGAAATATAAAATTAATCACGTTCTTTTGGAACTCATGACTAAAATGATTGATTCCTGTTCAAGCCTCTGCTCGTTAAATCTTTCTGTGTCTCTGCATTCTGCAGTGGCTGTGTCATTCTTCATTGTTCAACATGATTAGCCCTGCAGTAATTCACAAACTACTTCAACGTCCTCAGCATGCAGGATGTATTCTAATGACTTTACAATTCTAATAGCTACCATGTTTTACTTTTATACAAACATTGTATTCACACTGAACCATGCAGAAAGCTCTTGAATATATCCATTGTATGCTACTGATTTTGACAGTGATATGTCCATAGTTAATATAAAAAAGCAAACTAAAATACACTTTCCAGGCTGGTTCAGAAACCACCATAGTTGGGGCCAAGTAGCCCATGTTTGCCCTGTGCCCCCCCCACCCTAAAGGGTCTGATACTAAGGAACTCTATCCCTACTCAATTAGGAAGAATCAACAATCACCTTGAATTCTGGAGGGCACTAAAACCTTGGATTTTACCATACATAAACAAGACATGCAAGATGGAGTTGACCAACTAAATTTATAATCTGGAAAGTATGTGTATGCAAATGCATCTTTTCTCACACTTTCTGCACCACCACATGCCTATGCTCACTGATGTGTGCCATACCATGTTTGAAGCATGTTTTTGAAGCTCACCCATCACCTCCTGTATAGCACATACTATATCGGACATCCTTCCAACCATGCCCTCTAGGCTGTAAAACTCTCAGATGTCTTGATAAATACCAATCGAGTTTTCAGATAGTAATTCAAATCTATCTGTTTGTAGGAAGGTCGAGTATTATGTGGTGATGCTGGTTTGGCTTCACCATGCAATACTCTCACTATAACCCAAAGATAGCCTTTGAATTCACGACAATAAATCCTTAGCTTAGTCCTGGTAGATTGGCAAAGAGCAGTCAGGCTTTACTAGAGGAACATGTGTTGAGCATTTCAGAGTACCAACATGGACGATAACTAAATGACATGACTCGAAAGAAATGTGACACCAATTTATAAAAATAAAGCAGATTTTTATATAAATTCAGGCATTAAAATGAAGTCTATTGGATAAGTATAACTGGAGTTATGGATTTTAGAAGCAATATTAAATCAGTGCAAAACAGTTCGGTCACTTGCAGGTTGAGTTGCGTGACACCCAAGGAGGGTAAAGGTGATGCAGGACCCAGGACCAAGCCATGCCAGTCAGTTTGATTTTACCTGACTCAAGAAGTCTAAGTGCAGAGTTGTTTTGGCTGTCATTGGTGCTGAAGAGGGTGCCGCAGGAGAGCTGGTTTTACCATTTTCTCGATGCTGGTGGAGAACCGGGTGCAAAAAGTTATTAACAAAGCCATTGCTGACATTAGATGAAGGTTTTGCGGGGTTCCCTCGAGGTGCAGCGTCAACTAAAAAGGGTGGTTGCTGAACTGGCTACCAACAAACCTTGGCAGGGGTAAGGTCAGCAGAAAGTTATTTCAACGTTCGGAGGTCAGGGGGAAAACGGTAACCGCCTGAAACTTGGTGGAGGTCAGGACTATGTTTCTCACAATGCCTGGACCATCTACTTTTGGACGATCTCTCGGAGGGCAGGATGGCCAACGATTCTTTGGTTTCGGCACTTTGTTTTTACCTGCGGTGTGCAGAGAAATAGTGTAACTATTTCAGGGGAGTCTGGAGTTGCCTTGGGCTCTTAAAGGTCCCTCTGTCTGGGGTAACCAAGCATTGGTCCAAGATGAGTCGCAGTCATGCAGTTCCAGGAAGGTTGCCACAGGTGCAGAGTATCACGCCTTTCCTTTGTGCAGATCCTGTTGTTGCAGAAACGGGTCTCTTCTTTGTCCTTTGTTGCAAGTCAGATCAGAACTGAGGTTCTGGTGTCAGGGGTAGCCCTTAAATCCTAGAATTAAGGATTTTAGGGGTGTGGGTGTAAGTGGCCAATGGGCTGCTAGCTCCAGCAGCTAATCTGTCCCTGAGGTGACCACATCCGGCTGTGTGTGTCACCTTTTCTACCTGGAGCCCTCTATACTACCACTTTAAAAAATGGCACAAGCCTTCCTTAGTTGTACAGACCAGGTAGCCCACCCTAGAGGTGTGGCTAGCCTTCTGGGGGTGTACACTTCCTGAATACCTAATCTTTCTACCTGCCCAGATACAAATGTGCCTGGGGCAGGGGAAGGCTGTTTCCTCCTTTGGGAGGCAGCCTGGTTTATATCACATGCGGAGAGGTCTTTAAAGATCATTGTCTTGATGTGCCACTTCACTAGCCATCCTGTCAGGGAGGGAGGTGTGACCTCCCTCCCATTCAGGCCTTTGTTTCGGACTCCTGGGAGAGTTCACACATACTGGCAGGGGGTCAGATTCATGTCTTGGCGGCAGCAGCTGTGGGCTGGCAGCCAGAGCAAGGAAAGGCTGAGGCAACCAGGTGAGAAACTTCAAAGGTAGCAACCTGGGTGCATGCCACATCGTCTTCGACAAGAGATTCGTGTCAGGGGTGATGAGGCATGTTGTTTGATACCAAACATGACATATTTCAGTTGTACCATAACGGAGCTGGCGACCTCGAGTTTGCCCGGGTGCCATCCCATGTTATCCTATGGACCACCTACCACTTATAGTAGCCTGTAATGGTTAAGGCCACTATAGGAACATATAAGCTTGCACTTACATGTCCACACCTTTAATATAATGCATCGTGCCTCCTGGGCTTAGGAGGCCTACCTTAGTGGTGACTGACATATATTAAAAATAGTGCATTGATTGTGCCACACATGGTGAGGGCAAAGTCGAGTTTGAGCAGTTTGCACTGCTCTTGCAGTCTGCAATGGCAGGCCTGCTGTCAGTAGTTTACTTGGGTCACTCAGGGTGGCACAAATAGTGCCTCAGGGCCTGTCACCCCTTTAACACGAGTGCCTTGGGTACCACTGGTACCATATACCAGGGACTTATAAGGGGGTTAAAGTACTTGCCAATTGGGGTTACCAATTCACATATATCAGTTTCAGGGAGAGAGAACTCAATCAATCACTTATAAAGCACTGCTTCTCACCCGAGAGGGTATCCAGGCACTGTTCTGCGGAGTCAGTTGAAGAGCCTGGTCTTGAGTCCCGTCCTGCGAGGGTAAAGTGCGGAGGTGTAGGGGAAGGGTATTTCAGGACTTGACAGCGAGGAGAGAGAAGGAGTGTCCTCCGGTGCGGCAGCAGTTGATGCGTGATACCTGTGCGAGGGCAAGGTGAGCGGAGGTTCCTGGGAGGTAGGCGGAAGTTCCGGTGGTGGTTCATGTAGGCGGGTCCTTGGTCGTGGAGGGCTTTGTAGGTGTGGGTCAGGAGATTGAATTGGCATCTTTTCTGGATGGGGAGCCAGTGGAGGCCAGCACTGGCACTAGGGGCTGGGCAGCTGGCCTCAGTGCACTTTCAGCGTCATAACCATCAGCATTGGAGCAAAAAGTGGGTGGTTGGTGGGGTGACAATACAAAAAGGACACTTTCCTACAATATTCCTCTTATTTATATTAATCCATCTGCAGTCTTTGGGCAAGTGGGCAGAGCATAAATGACTGACAACTTTTTAGTGTAGAAATGGCCACTTTGATGAGGCAGGTTCACATCACATTGTTATAATCCTAAGCTAGCGCCTGTACAAATCTAACCTCCACACTATACATGTGTAATTAAATACTGGTTGTCTTACCCCCCACCCATTTTTATCCCTCCCCCCAATTCAAACTGCCTATCACTGTATCTAAAACTGCCAAACCTGAATTAACTTAACTTCCTTTAACTTCCATCTTTTGTTTCCTGTTTTCTGCTGGTGAAGCTTACTCCCAACCTCCCCTTGAAACTGATTCACCCACCCCAACAGCAATGAATCTCCTTCCAAACCTCTCTGCCAAGCGCCTAATAGCACCTGCTTATCACTGACTACAAGCTTGCTCTCCCCTTGTGCACCTGTCCCAAGAAAGCCACCCACGGATATAAATGAAACCCTGCTTTCATCTGCTATAGTGGGGGATGGGAAGGTGGGCTAAACTTTTCCTCCTTGTCTCTGCATGCCATATTCCACAAAATGGTGGGTGGAAGCCTAACTCACCTGTCCCTATTTATGCGGTCCCACCCCTGCCTATTAACCCCAGCTCAAAAACCTATTGACATTCCCAAAGGACTGGCCCACCCAACCAAACTGCCCTGGGGGCAGACCTATGTCTGCCCCCCAAACTCCCATTCCCCTAATTTAATTTAATATACTATTCCAATGGCTGTCCTTCATTTAATGTCACATAGCACCTGTTTGACATCTCCAATTATTTTGTCAGGTTGGTTTAGAATTTATTTTATCAAGTTAGATTGCACCACCACACAAACCATTTGCACCAATCACCATTTGAACAACAAAGCTGCACTTCTCAGATTCAAGTCAGACACGTAGTGGAAAAGTACTTAAAGAAACAGGAATTTGTGTTCTCCATGCACATGTGCGTGGGAAAAATTTTGAGTGTTTGTTTCTCACTGTAAGTGTGGGAAATCAGGATTAGGAGGTTGTGGGGAATTCCGAATTTACTGAGCACCAGTTGTGTACACATTTGCTCCAGGTGCTTTGGGCTCCTATATCGCAGACCCTGGTACTCCTTTTAGCACTTGAATTGCAGGGTAGGAAGACAGAGCAGTCAAAGTCTGACCCATGGAGGTGCTGTGGGCTAGAAACTCAGAACTCAGCCACAGAACAAATAACAATAAATCAATGACAAGCCTGTGCCTTTTTTTAAAAGAGGAAAAAAGACTTTAAAATACACACAACTAAATACTACACACAAAATTACAAATATTTACGAAATGGCTGATGAAAAACTCAATCCGAACCCCTTTCTAATGTGGCCTCGCAAACTACATGGAGTGCAAATTGCAAATTCTTTAAAGAGGTCTCAGTGGGTAACTAACTCTCTAAATCCAGACTACACCCCATATCTCAAGGGCACCTTTAACCCTTTGTGTTGCAGCAGACCTGAGCCCCTAAACCCACAATATCCCTAAATGTGCCTATAGCAAACCCTGCAAAGGTACACAATTATAAAAAAAATCAGGTATAATGGCTTTGTCAAAGGGTGTTAGGTCAAACATTTATGAAAACAGACATTTCAACATTACAGTAGAGATATCTTTATTATATTTATGACGACAATTTGTCTTCCATGATCTTAAAGCCAGAATTACAATAAACCTTGAAGTGGGAGGAGCTAGGAGTGATCTAAACAGCGAAGTCCTCAAGTCAGATAGAGGAGAGAGTTGGTTTTCACCCATTAGAGGTGTCCATGGAGTGAGGGCCAGAAGTGCCAGTAGTTATAAGACAGGGGTGGTTTGTGATCCTGTGCCATCGTGGGGCGTCAGTGTAAGAGCCTCCTGGCAGGTGGTAAGAGAGCACCTAGTGACAAGTGCCAGGGACTGCAGGTTTCCCAGAGGCCCCCGCTTACAGAGACATCTGTTTGATCAGTGTCCCTCAGGTCCTTGAGAGGTTCTGGCCCTTCATATTGTTTGCACTAAGGTACAGCACATAGTTTGCGAACGGTCAGGCGGAAGAGGGACAAACATTAACAAGAATGCATGAATGCAGCACTCACCCTGGGAAGGTCCCCAAGCCTCGGAGATGCCTAGACCCCCACTGTGATGACCTCGAGAATCGCAGACTTTGGGGGGGCTCTTGTTTGCTGGGGCACACTTGCATCTCACAATCATGAGAACACTTGGGCAGGGGATATAAGAACTCTGTAGGATACCAAACCTTGCACATACCACCTCGCATAGCACAAGATTGTTCATCCTCCTTAACAGCACCACAGCGTGTTGGCGCGCAGTCAGGCCGAGGTGCACAAGTTCTGTTTCCAGGGCCGGACTGGGAACTGAAAGCAGCCCTGGCAAATTTTGGTAGAGCAGCCCCCGTCCGGCGCGAAGCAAGCGAGCGTAGCGAGCGAGCCAGAACCACTACCAGATGGGTTTGGGGGGGTTCTCCCCCCACGAAAATTTTGGAAAAAGACACACCATAATGGTGAATTTTACAGCACATTTTTCATTACATATTCAATTGTATCAACTTTCAAAGCACAGTAAATAGTAGATGATGACCTTAAAGAGCACCAGGTTACCCACCCAGTCATATGTACCCATAGACATTCTTTCAGAGAGCACCAAAAATAGACACGAGTAGTGAATCAGAGAGAACAAAGTAAAAGTGAGACCAGCCCCCACATGGTGTGTAGCGAGCAAGCGCAGTGAGCAACCACTACTAGGAGGGTTTGGGGGGGTTCTCCCCCCATGAAAAGTTTGGAAAAAGACAGACCAAAATGGTGAATTTTACAGCACATTTTTCATTACATATTAAATTGTATCAGCTTTCAAAGCACAGTAAATAGTAGATGATGACCTTAAAAAGCACCAGGTTACCCACCCAGTCATATGTACCCATAGACATTCTTTCAGAGAGCACCAAAAATAGACACAAGCACACAGGCCACTGAGGCCAGAAACTGTGAAAATGTCACACATAAGCATCTGATAACTAGCACCTAGGGCACAGAGGCCAGAAACTATGGAAACGTCACACCCAGGCCTGGTCACACCAGGCCAGAAAGCATGGAAAAGTCACACATAAGCACCCAGGCCAGAAAGCATGGAAACGTCACACATAAGCACCCAGGAAGCCAGAAAGCATGGAAATGTCTCACATGGCACCCTGGCCAGAAAGCAAGAAAAATTCACACAAAGGCACCCAGGCCAGTGGCACTGGAACACTTTTCAGAGTGAGGGTGCTGCCATCAATGTTGCCTGTACATCACTAAAGTCAACTCATGGGATTGTGAAAAATTCAAGAATCACACAAAGAACAAGGGTAGCAATTGAGCCTCGCCTATTCCGGGACATATAAAACTTAAAAGTATATGCCAAACCATTTAAATACACTGCACTCTGCATACTGCACCCTGCCTTATGGACAGGGCCTGCGCTAGTGGTGACATCCTGGTGACATATGTAGTAAAAGGGAATATTTTTAGGCCTGGCAAAATGTTCCTTTTGCCATGGCATAAATCTTCATATTTGTAGCACGCTCGCCCTCAAGACATTGCTTGAAAGCCTCGGAATCAGGGGGCATGTGGGCTGCTGTGTTTATATGTCAGGAATGGGTGAGAATCTCCTAGTGTGCACGGAAGAGCAGAGCAACCCAACTGTGCTAAAAAGTAGAAGTTATGGTAACATTGAGCTGGCTGGCACCGCCGCGTGGGCACAGGATCAGGCCTCTCTCTGCGGGGTCTTGGCAGGAATGTTAGGCATGTCCCTGTGTCCGCGACAGGGTGGTCAGCTGTACCACTTTGCACGAGGAAGGTGAGAAATACTGTGCTCTCTGTGCCACGGTGTTTGCACAAAGGTGGTGAACGGTGCCAGTGTGCGTGCTGGAAGACCATCTGTGTCACTGACTCTGGGAAAAGTACGCAGGGGGCACACAAAGGTGAATGGCAAGAGATGCATAAATGGTACTGTAGTTGTACAGCATGAATGCTTAAGATGTATACATTGGGCTGAGGCGAGGGTGATCGTGCACACTATTGTTTCCAAAGATTGATGAGTCATTCGAGCGGAGATGTAAAGGTGCATAGAACACTTGAAATATGTAAACGTTCTATTAAATAGAGCCTAGCGCGAGCCTATGAACGAGATTAAAATGATGCAAACTTCGGTAGATAAGAGTAACGAGACACAACCAGATAGAGTATTGCCCAAGATCCAGTGCTTAATTTGTAAAAGAATAAGTGCCGGTGCTCACAGTGCTGCTCGAAGCTGCAAAATGTCAGAGGAGTCGAACACCAAGGCTGCATAGCCTTAATGCCACCTCATGCCTCTTTAATCCACCACAAGACATCCCCTTCCTCTTGATCTCACTCTTGCAGCTTCTCTTTCACCTTTGCTATCTTTGTTTGTCACAGTTTTTTCTGTCCTTCTCTTCCTCTTCTGTTTTTCTCCCTCTTGCTTTGCGTCCAAGTGTGATGAGTTAAAACAAGTGCTGGTCCCCAAAAACAAGTGCCGATAGGCTCCACCTGTAACCACCGGCACAAATTAAGTACTGGCACATTAACCCTCTAAGCTTAATGTATCATAAATAAAATCTGAGAGCCGAGACTCCCCAGTCTATGAGTTCCCGGAGTGTTCTTTCTTCTATGTCCACCAAATACCGCAGAGAGAATGGGGGTCAAAGGGAGGAAAAGAGAGGGAGATCAGAAGACCGGGGTGGCTGACAAGAACCCTGCACCGCGTGCCAAGACATCCCTTCTAAAGCCTACACTTATTTCGCCCTTGGTACAGCAGTGATGGTGCAATAAAAGTAACAGAAACATATCTGGGCTTTATTGTGCATTAAAAAACAATCTAGTAACATTGGAAAATTGACTGTGGTGTTACGGTTGAAAAACAATTTTACCTCGTGGCGCAGACATCTCGCAAAGGCTCTTGTGCTTGACATATCAATTAGTCCATCGCAGACAAGTTCACGTCTGCAGCAGAATACAAAATATCATGTCCATGTCCTGCTTTTCAGAAGAGCTTCAGACTAGTAAACTAGGTAGTAAACTAGGACTGCACCAGAATCCTGCAGACAGAGCCCGAGCACAAGTCTAGCTGAGCAGCACGTTGCGTTCTGGAACTTGTAGTGACTTTCCATTAGAGATGCAGGCCTTCAAGTCTCGGGATGCAAAGTGCTGTTGGTTACAAAGCCTGGTCTATCTGAAGGTGCTGCACACAACATGGGCCCTAGGGCAGCTGTGCAGACACACAGTGTAACATTCTGCAGGCCGCTGGACAAGGGTCACCTTGCTGTTTTTTAAAAATTCACAACAAAGCACATATTTGTTTGTGTTAATTTAAGACAACTACCATCGTTTCCACGCCATTCGGCCTCCCTTTACTCTGATCTGCCTTCAGTGAAACATACTCTCCCTTGCATCACTGTATCTAGGATTTTTTACCGAAAAATCAACCTCAATCAAGCCTCTAGCGTGAAAGCATAACTTACAGTTCTTGCCAATTACATCTGTGCGCCTTCTTATATTACACTTGTTTGAGGCATTTTCTAAACTTCCCTTACCTTGCACTGCTGGGAGGGACCGTGCTGGAGCTGGCAGTTTTCATACAGTGCTGCCAGTGCAAAGCAGCATGTGCACTGCACACCATCACCGATGTCAGCCTGCATTTGGTGGTGGGCCCAGGCCACGATATGTGTGGCTTATTTCATCTGGTTTCATTTTCAGGTCAGTGCGTTCGAGCTGTTAAAGTATGCTACGCACTTTCAGTTTCTCAGACCTCAACAGACTTTCCCAGCCTGCCTCGCCCCCAACTCACTCATCAGCCCGCCCTCAACCACATAAATAATCCAATTGGAATAATGACGTTCCCTAGTGAAAGGCAGGCGTGCACTGCTGACATCACTAACGTGATGCAGTCATCATGCCTGGACCTGGGAAGGCCATCGTCTGGAGACATATCAGGCAAACATCTGTGAGCCGGACACAGGTACGTTTATTTTTAGGTCTCGCGCCTAGCGTTGCACTGCGTAGCAGTGCTTACGCAGCGCGAGACATTTTGTAGGGGAAAAACGGGGATTCAGCACTGACCTAGGAATCGCACACGCTCGTGCGTGTGCGATTCCTTTTGTACTACCCCATTGGCCTTTGCGTGCGTCTTTTTATAAAAGACTGCACGCAATTGGCCAAAGGCGGGCGCATTGCTCCGCCCATGGCCTATTGGTGTCTATTACGCGCTTGGTGCGCGTAATAGACACCAATAGGCCATGTGGTTTCAATTATCGTGCCCAGACACGGGCGCGATAATGGAAACCAGATGGCTCGCTGTGGCGCGCGCGGGCGCACCACTCGTTTTTAGGTTTCGGCCTGCACCATCGCTTGCGCTGGTCTGGCCGAGAGTTTTAGTAAGCGGGTTTTGGAAGTGCAAACCCACTGGCTTTCGGCTGGCGACCAGCTTGCGTTCACGAAGGCGTGCACGCGCGCAGCTGCCATCTGGGTTTCCTATCTCTTCCTCATTTCCTCGTCATGGCTCATTAACTCTCTGGACTCTGATGTTTCAATCGCAGCAGCAGCTCACATTACCAACTGACGGCCCTGGACTACAGTCACATGAAAAACAACAGCGATTAGCATTGAAATGCAAGCTTTTTTTGTCTAGTTAGAAATATTGCTTCGGTGGGTTGATCTCACCTTATATCGCTATTTGTTTTATATTGGGAGTCACAGCCTAATTACCAGTATTTTTGTCTCACTCTGTTTTTTTTTTATATTTATTTGCGCAAAGCACAAAGCTATATTTAAGGTTACTTTTTCCGCGTCACTTCTTCACTCTATTTAAACTCCACACCCCCACTCTTATTGTCTCTCTCCTTCTCTCTCTCTCCCCTCTCTAATTCTCTCTCTACTTAATTAACTCTCCCCTCTCTATCTTTTTTAGCCTTTCATTCTCTCACCCCTTTATCTGTTTCTCTTTCAAACTCCTTCATTCACTCTCTCTCCCCTTCTTTCTCTCTCTCTATCCCGCACCACTCTTTATTCTATGTACACCCTTTCTCTCTCTTTCTCTCTCACCACCCTCTCTAATTGGGCATTATATCTTCACTCTTTCTCTCACTCGGCAATACCACAGCATCACTCAGCATCACCACAGCATCACTCAGTGCAACCACAGCATCAATCAGAGCCAGCACAGCATCAATCAGAGCCAGCACAGCATCACTCAGCACCAACACAACATCTCTCAACGCCATCACAGCATCACTCAACGCCATCACAGCATCACTCAGTGAAACCACAGCATCACTCAGTGCAACCACAGCATTACTCAGCACAACCACAGCATCACTTAGCGCCACAACAGCATCACTCAGCGCCACCACAGCATTACTCAGCAGCACCACAACATCACTCCGCGCCACCACAGCATCACTCAGCACCACCATAGCTTCACTCAGCGACACCACATCATCACTCAGGGCCAACACTGCATCACTCAGCACCACAACAGGATCACTCAGCACCACCACAGGATGACTCAGCACCACCACAGGATGACTCAGCAACACCACAGCATCGCTCAGCACCACCACAGCATCGCTCAGCACCACCACAGCATCGCTCAGCACCACCACAGCATCGCTCAGCACCACCACAGCATCGCTCAGCACCACCACAGCATCGCTCAGCGCCACCACAGCATCACTCAGCGCCACCACAGCATCACTCAGCGCCACCACAGCATCACTCAGCGCCACCACAGCATCACTCAGCGCCACCACAGCATCACTCAGCGCCACCACAGCATCACTCAGGGCCACCACAGCATCACTCAGCGCCACCACAGCATCACTCAGCGCCACCACAGCATCACTCAGGGCCACCACAGCATCACTCAGGGCCACCACAGCATCACTCAGGGCCACCACAGCATCACTCAGGGCCACCACAGCATCACTCAGGGCCATCACAGCATCACTCAGGGCCACCAGAGCATCACTCAGCACCACTACAGCATCACTCAGCACCACCACAGCATCACTCAGGGTCACCACAGCATCACTAAGCACCACAACAATATCACTTGATGCCACCACAGCATCACTCGGCGCCACCACAGCATCACTCGGCGCCACCACAGCATCACTCGGCACCACCACAGCATCACTCGGCACCACCACAGCATCACTCGGCACCACCACAGCATCACTCGGCACCACCACAGCATCACTCGGCGCCACCACAGCATCGCTCAGCGCCACCACAGCATCATTCAGCACTACCACAGCATCACTCAGGGCCACCACAGCATCACTCAGGGCCACCACAGCATCACTCAGGGCCACCACAGCATCACTCAGCACCACCACAGCATCACTCAGCGCCAAGACAATATCACTCAGCACCAGCACAGCATCACTCAGCGCCAAGACAATATCACTCAGCACCACCACAGCATCACTCAGCACCACAGCAGTATCACTCAGCAAGACCTGAGTATCATTCAGCATCACCTCAGCATCGTCTCCGCAACAGTCACCACCACCACCACTACCACCTCAGCATCACTCAGCACCACCTCAGCCTGCTCTCGGAATCTGGCATCTGTTGATTCTCCCCTAGCGTCTGGCTGCTGCTAGTGTTATAATACAGGTACTAGTTCCCAACCTTCACCCTCCGATTGTTTATGCCCCCTCAAAAAAAAAGCTTTAACAAACAACCATTGCAATAGGCAGAAACAAGTTGCCAGCATTGCAAGAACAAAAGAAAACTGAGGATTTTTTTATTGTAAATACTTTTTTAATATGGTCGTTCAGTTTTACATAATGCCTTCTTGGTCATATATAAAGTAACAAAAATGCTTCTGACACTTTTTTATTATAACTTTTCAGCATGCAGCACAGCTTGAAGACATTGGCAAAGTCAATAGCTCTGGCTAAACACTTATAAGGCCCCAAAGGCGAGACCTATTGGCTATGCCAATGCTTGTTTGGTATGCTTGCCTGCTCTAAAATGGCAGATAGGGGGCAGGATGTAGCGAACGGCTGTGAATGGAAGCAGTCTCGTGCTTGAGCGTCCAGGCAGGTTGTCCGAGAGCTGTCTCCAACGGTGATTTAGTCCGCTGACTGCGTTTCATTGGAGGTTGGGGAAGGGGGAGTTGATTGAGCGGGAAGCAGATGTGAGTGACGCGAAACACTTCTTTCCATGCTACACTACACATGCTTCCTCGGTGCTCCCTGGGGCCTGTCCTAGTCCGCACAATTGAGGCGTTTATCACTATGTGGCTCATTGAGTACCTACCACAGGACGGAAGTGGGCAGGAGGGAGATTCAGTAACCACCGTGTACACGAAGTGTGCAGACATTGAGGTCTGGTAGAGACCATGCTACAGGAACTGAGCAGACTGGAAGTCTTGAACAGGTCACCCTACTCCAGGAAGCCAGCAGAAGGGGACGCTGGATGACTGCTAGTACTACCTGTCCTCTGCTAGTTGATGCGCTGAGAAGGGTAGGCACTACACACGTTTCATTAACATAACTGTTAAGGAGGGAAATACATTAGGGAACGGGGCAGGCGAGCGTCGGATACTTCCCACGGCGGTTCCACTGTCTAGTGAGCGCTAATTTCCCCGCCGATGCATTGTGTATTCCTGAGCACAACCGTTCATCTATCTGTGATATCGTTCCCTTTGCAGTAAAAATGCATCTGCTTGTTTAAAACTGGCTTGTGTAGGTGTTTCGTAGTTCAAGTTTGCTACGTGATTGTTCCTGTGTTTGTGTGCTTCACAAACACCCTTGAACTTTGAGCTGGGCGAGCAGTCATATCGAAACCGTAAGTATTCCGGAGGTTTCGGTTTCATTTATCAGTTACTTATTTCCCGCCGCTCAGACTGCAGGATTCAGCTTGTCAGACGGACGCTCGGAGTTACTTTCGCGGTAAGTTACACGGGGCTGAAAAAAATAGTCAACATGAGACGGTTTTTGTCGATTGTGCGTTCTGTGGGATGTAAATGGCTTCACTCGCCCTAGAAATGTTTGTGTTGGGATTTTCAATGCGGGAAGAAATACTAGAGGGCGAGGGTGAACATCTTGCATTAGGCTTTTTTTGTAAGCAGTATAAAGGACTTCCAAAAACATACTGGCAGTTTTCACTTTTCCTTTCGGTACGGTGTAAAGAGGTCCATAGCTCCGAAAAATCCCCACAGTTTTAGGATGTGGCGTTACGGCCAGAGCTTCCGACACCAGATTCTAGTCTCCGCGTTTTCTCACATCCTCAGATTCTGGCCATCACTTAATCTACCCGTGCCTAAAAAAACAAGCATTTGCAATACAATAGGTCTCGCAGTTACCCGAGTTTAAGCTAATGGCATTGTAAATGACAATGCCTTTTATTTATGTTTTTAAAACGAAAACAAAAATAAAAGGCATTGTTATTTGCAAAGTCAATAGCTTAAACTCGCATAAATGCGAGACCTATTGCATTGCAAATGCTTGTTAATAATTACAAGGCCTACCGCCCAGAGACAGTACTACTCGGAAGAAACTATTGTAAACTGAGGGAATACGAGGACGGGAAGGAGCGTAACTTTACCTCTGTGTGAAGAAGGGCCGGGAGGGCGCAAGATCACAGCAGAGTCAGAGCCAGGTATTCACTCTAGACTGCCCCAGCAAAACCGGCCCCCACTGATAAAACCGGCCCCCACACCATCCGGCCTATCGGGGGATTTCCCGGTGCCCGGAATCACCAGTCCGGCCCTGTCTGTTTCAAGTGCATCTTTAGCATGTCGGAGTGGTGCAATGACAAGGTAAGGTCATGACGATATCTAGGATGAGAGGACACAGGGATGAAGGGAGTGTGCTAAAAACAGATCTTTGAAGGCGCGCCAAAGACGTCCTTCCTGCTGACGGCTGTCCTTCATTGGGCTCCTGAGAGATCGCAGAACACAGCACGATAGATCTTGTTAGAAACCATCAGCCCTTTAAATCGGGAATCAGAGAACACAGAGTGAGCCACCAAACGCAGAATTAACGAAGGGTAAAGGAGAATGCTATTATTCAAATTTGACACGTGTAAAGATGAAAGTTCCCACCCTGCCACATTTTTTTTTTTTTCCCCTGACATTCCACCGCCATTAGTATTTCACCTCGTGAGCTCCCATCCAGGTCATTGCTCTGTGTTATTGCACCGGGCCATATTCCAAGCCATCTTTTTTTGCTCACTGTTCCGCTACAGACAGAGACCAACCAGATTCCAATCACACTAGGTCCTACTTCAGTAGTAACAGTCCAGCCTAAAGTGTTGTGCCACATCCCCCCCTGAAGGGGAGTACAAGCAACCTTAGACTTGCTCTGGCCCTGTCGACCCTCATCACTCAGGTTCAGTGTTAGAAATGGGATCTCTAGTTGGCAAGGGCTTGCACCTTTGTCCAAGTAGGGACCCTTCTTCCTAGTCAGGGTAAGGGAGTTACACTCCTAAAATAACCCCTGCTCACCCCCTTGGTAGCTTGGCACGAGCAGTCAGGCTTACTCTAGAGGCAGTGTGTAAAGCATTTGCACATAACCAACAGTAATACAGTGTAAGCACTACAAACTGACACCACACCAGTTTAGAAAAATATCCAATATTTTGATATACTTTAAACAAGACCAAATACGATAAAAATCCACTGTGCAGTACTTTAAAAATAGTTACTTCTCAAAATGTCTTTAAAAACAGTTCCTTGATGTCAATAGCTCCGTCCAGGGCTATCACGGCGTCGTGAACAAACAAATCCAAACAGTTCTGGCTGACCGCGGCGTCGCGGGTCAACTACGGTGTCGGGAAGACCCGCAAACAGTACCTTTCAGAAATGCAGGGCGTCGATGACCTCGCGGTGAGCTTCCGAACACACGGCGTCCGCAGGCGTCGGTTCCAGAGGTTGGTGCGGGCGTCGTCGGGGCCCTCGAAGTCACACGCGTTGCAGCTCGATCTCCTCTCTGTTGAAGTCAGAAGCGCTGGCGCCAGCCGGCGTCGGGTGCTGCGGTGCGAAGTGCAGCGGTGCGGCGTGCGGTGCCCTCAGGTCGCGGTGTGAGCAGCGGCTCGGTGGCGGCGTCGGATGGCGTCGTCAGTGAGACCAGGGTCGCAGTGTGAGATGAAGGCGGTGCTCGTCACGGTGCTGGCAGGTCACGGTGCAACAGCGGCGTCGTCGTAGCTGCAGCGCTGTCGTCGGCTGACGAACTTGGAGTCGATGGCACCGGCGTCGGTGGGCCAAGGCTGTGGTGCGGGATGAGGGCGGTGCGTCGTGTAACTTACAAGCGGTGCCCCCGAACCACGGTGCAAGCAGCGGCGTCGAGTCCGGCGTGGAGCGGTGTCGTCGGGGATACCACGGCGTCGTCGTCAAGCGAGGCGATGCGAAGTGCGGTGCCCACAGGTCGCGGTGCAAGCAGCGGCTCGGTGGCGGCATCAGCAGGCGCCGTCGGTGAGACCAGGGTCGCGGTGCGGTGGTGCCCTCTGCGGTGCCTTCAGGACAGGGCGTCGGCAGCGGCGTCGTAGACGGCGTCGGGCTTGAAGTCTTTGCTGTTCTTGAGACTTCTTGAACAGGGGGCAAGCTCTACCTCAAGCCCTTGGAGACACTCATAAAGTAGATTGCAGAAAGTTCAGTTCCAGTCCTTTCACTGCCCAAGACAGAAGCAGCCACTGCAGGCCAACACAGCAAAGCACACAGCAAAGTGGTAGTTCCTCCTCACAGCTTCTCCAGCTCTTCTTCTTGGCAGTCTTCTTGATCCCAAAGAGTTCCAATTTTCTGGGGTTTGGGTCCCCCTTTCTATCCTCAATTTCTCTTTGTCCTCTGAAGGCAGAGAGGCCTTTGCCTAGTCCAAACCAGTTCTGGTCAGTCCTGGAGCACTTTGTTGACAAGTCTCCTTCTTTCCTTTCACAGTGCAGGCCAGGGACATCAGACGCACCACAGGAGGTGGAGCCAGCATTGTGGAGGGAAGGCCCAGCCCTATTCAGGTCCCAGGTGCATCTCCTCCCACCCATCTACATGTAGATCTTGCTATTCAGCCCTGTGCTGACTCACCCTGTCTCCTGGCATCCCCCAGCCCCTGTCACTCACACTCCAGACAAGGAATACACAACCTAGCAGAGGCAGGCTTGGATGGTTAGACAAGAAAATACCCACTTTCTAAAAGTGGTATTTTCAAACACAGAATGTTAAAACCAACTTTACTAAAAGATGCATTTTATCATTCTGAGTCCAGGCATACTAAACTCGAATTTCTACCATGTTCCCTGGGTCAGTTAGGATTATAAGCTGTAATAATCAAAACTGCCCATTCTGGCCTATGGGGAACAGGTAGCCTTGCAATAGTGAAAAACGAAATAGGCTGTAATTCACTATCAGGACATGCCACACACACCAGGGCATGTCCTACCTTTCACATACATCAGCACCCTGCCCACAGGGGTACCTTCGGCCTACCTTAGGGGTGACTAACATGAGGAAAAGGGAAGGTTTAGGGACTTGCAAGTGTGTGCACTTGCCAAGTCGACATGGCAGCCCCAGGCTGCACACAGGGTCTGCAATGGCAGGCCAGAGTTACACTTTACGGGCTGTTTGCGTGGGTGGCACAATCCAGTGCTGCAGCCCACCAACAGCATTTGATCTATAGGCCCTGGCACTCTCAGTGCACTTTACAAGGGACTGATACATAAATCAAATAGGCCAATCATGGAAACACCAATACATAACACAATTTTCACAAAGAGCATATGCACTTTAGCACTGATTAGCAGTGGTAAAGTGCCCAGAGTCCTAAAACCAACACACACAGGGTCAAAAACAGGAGGCCAAAAAGCAAAAAGTCTGTGGGTAAACCCGCTGAAAAAGCCAAGTCTAACACAACTCCCTCCCAGCCTAAAGCCAGGGTAGACTAATCAATCCCTTGATGGACTTCCCTGCTTGGGGCGATAGAACATAGACCTGGCCCACAACAGCGGGGGCACGGTCTGGTTCTACGCCTTTCCAAACCCAGTTGGATCCCTCTATCCATACTCTCAGGGCCCACTAAGCTGACCCATGGGGTACCCTTCTCTTCACCTGTGAACCCCATCTGTGCAGCGCCTAAACTTACTTTGCTCACAGATGTGTCCCAACAGGCCGACAGTGCCCACATGGCCAACACAGTGGTGTGGCCCAGTCCACCCCCGGGGTGTGACTCCTGTCCCCCTCCCAGGGCAGGGACAACTCTGTCCACCAGGACAGTAAGCCACAGTGGCTACCGACAGTTGTCAGTGGGGAGACCCAGGCCTTATGCCTCTCAGGGCTCTCTAACCTCTGTGGCGTCAGAGAGTGGGGGGCGGTAGCCCCAGGTGCCTGGCACCCTTGGTCCACTCTCCCTCCTGTCAGGTCAGGTATGACATCCTGACACTGACCCACCAACCCCGGGCCCGTACCCGGCAGCTGGACAGGAGACTAGGGTGGCCTCCCCCACACCCGGTCCTCCTCCCTGGGGCTCTGTACCCTCCCACCTGGAGTGGTACCCCCTTCCAGAATTGTCAGGGCACCTGTGGCAGGTGCCTTGCACAATTCGCCCACCAGTTCAGGGGTGCTATCCTGCAACTGGTACACCAGCCTAGGGTCTGTACCCTGAGGCTGGACACAGGACTGGGGTGGCCTCTCCCACACCCTGTCCTCCTCCCTGGGGCACTGCATCCCCCCACCGGGAGCAGTCCCCCTCAACTCCAGAATTGTCAGGCCACTTGTGGCAGGCGTTCTGCACAATTCACCCACCAGTTCAGGGGTGCTATCCTGCAACTGGTACACCAGCCCAGGGTCTGTACCCCGAGGCTGAACAAGGGACTGGGCTAGGCTCTCCCACACCCGGTCCTCCTCCCTGGGGCACTGTACCCTCCCATCTGGAGCGGCACCCCAAGAAGACAAACTGGTAGTGGCACTGTTAGCAGTTGCCCCTTCCCCCAGGTCAGGGGACACACCCTGAACCTGGTCCTCCAACCCAGGGCCTGTACCCTTAGGCTGGACCTGTACCTGGCAACCCAGGACTTCCGGGGGAGTACACCAACCCCCCCCCCAAGGGAAACACACCCCTCATGAGTCGTGCGAGAGTCTGCCTGGAGCAGGTCTCCAGCCTCCTGTCCACCTGACAGAGCATGAAGACCCCCAGGCCAGAAGTGGCCTCACCAGGGTCAGTCCTGGGGTGCTCTGACCTCAGAGCGGGCGACCCCTGACCCACTGGTCCTTCCACTGGGGACAGCGCCCCCCCCTCACCCTTTTCTCTGGACTCATGCCCCCTCCGAACTTGAGCGGGGCTGCCAGACACCGGAACCGGTGGGATGCTCATTACAGCAGTCCCCCCCAGTTCCTTAGACACTAGGGGATCACCCTCAATGGATGGCCGGACCAGGCCCTAGGCCATCCAGATGTCTCTGGCCTTTGCCAACTAACAGAGTGGGGGGCAGTAACCCCTGGTACATAGTAACCATACTCAATCAATCAATCAATCACGGCATTTATAGAGCGCGCTACTCACCCGGGAGGGTCTCAAGGCGCTGGGGGAGGGTTACTCCACTCTTCCTCTCATCAGTGCAGTTCTAAAGAACCACTGATCCTCCAACCTAGGGTCTGCACCCTCAGGTTCACCAGAGGTCTCGGGCGAGGCTCTCCTCCCCTTACCTCTCCTTCTGGGGTCCGGCCCTCTCCTCCCAGGAGAAGCACCCCCAGAACCAAAAACTGTCAGGATGCTGGAACCAGACCTCCTACACAATTCTTCCACCAGTTCAGGGCCTTGACCCTGCAACTGATTCACCACCCTTGGATCTAAACCCTCAGGTTGAACTGGGGTCAGAGGCGAGGACTCCCTCCCTCTGCACCCCCTTCCAGAGTTCTGTACCCTCCCACCTGGAGTGGTATCCCTAGAAGACAAACCGGTCAGGACACTGCTTACAGTCGTCCTTCCCTCCAGGTCAGGCAGGACCTGAACCTGGCCTCCCAACCCAGGGACTGAACCCTGCAGCTGAGCACCTGCCTGGCGCATCAGGACTTCCTTGGGAGCACGCATACCCCCCCTGAGGGCAACACATGACTCATGTGTTGCGTGACAGTCTGCCTGGCGCAGATCTCCCGACCACTGTCCACCTGACAGTGTGCAAAGATCCCCCAGGACAGAAGTGGTGTCACCATGGTCACTGCTAGGAGGCTCAGCCCTTCTGGCTGGCCTCTGACTCACTGGTTCTCCCACTGGGGAACACATCCCCCTCTCACCCCTCCATCTGGACTCCTGCACCCTCCCAACTGGAGCGGTGCCGCCAGACACCAGAACCACTGGAGCTCCACTTACAGATGCTCCAGGTTCTCCTGACTCTAGGAGATCTCCCCCAACGGACGGCCTACCAGTACAGTCTAGGCTCCCCACCTGGGGTTCCCTCCTGGAACCACCCAAGCTCCGGGACCGGGTTTTGGGCACCTTGGGCCGCAGCCCATTCTCACTCCTTCTCCGCAGAGACAGGACGTGAGTCCCTACACCCTTCCCATGACACCGGGACCTATCTGGGCTATTACAAACCTTTCCCACCACTCTTGGTTGGGAAATACCTAAGCCACTTCCTCCAGGATCACCCCTAGATGCTTCTCCAGACCCTCTGGAATCCACCAAAAGGTCTGCCTCCAGTGCAAGCTCCCTGGGGTCAGAGAACTCACACTCCACTGGGTGTTGGCATAGCTCTGGAAAACAGGGACTTAAAATATGCTCTCCAACAATTGAATCACACAGCCCCACACAGGTTAACCAAACTACCCTTCACCCAACCATCCAGTGCCTCAGAAAAGTACCCCACAACATTCTCACAAGACTGGCGAGACAGTGTCTGACTGTTGCTGTCCCTCAACCCATACTCTTCTGGCTGGTCTTCATACTCACTTACCAGGGCTTCTACCATGGGGGAACCCCTCTCCCTGCACCTCTCATCTAGAGTCAGTAGAGTGTCCCTCCCACAACCAGGAATATGATCCCCTGTGCCAGTTCCCCAATCCACCTCAGGGACACTGAGCACCACTGGAGTTACCTCACAATCCTGAACCCCTTGGTGTATGTCAACCCCCTCCTTGAAGTAGGGCCCCAAATCTGTGTGTGTGTCTACCTCATCCTCAGTACTGGACACTACACTTTTGCTGCCACCATCTGAGCTGGGCCTAGCCCTCCTGGCTTCCCAGTCCAGCTCTCTCATCTTTAAACTCATGGTCTAAGAGCATTTTCCTTTCTTCCATGGCCATTCTTTTCTCTTCCCTCTCATGCTCCATAATGAGTTTTTCTAATTCGAACTTCCTTGCTTTCCGCCTGTCCTCCAGCTCCTCTGGGGACAAGCCACTGCTGCCTGGCCTGGAGGGTCCCCCCCTCCCAAAAGCACAGCCATCCTAGGAATAGGCTCCTCCGCCTCTCCACTGAGATCACCAGGCTGCCCACTGGCATGTCTGGCTGCTACCCAGGCCCTCAGCGCCTTTTGTAGCTCCTCCTTCCTAGTGAGGCCTCTGTTTTGGACTTTCAGGTTTTTACAAATCACTTTCAACTCCTTCCTGTTGTAGGATTCCAACCTATCCTCCTCAAAGGCAATTTCCCAGGATGCAACCGATGATGCAATTGATAGAGGCATGTTGAAGTTGCAAGTTCAAACTGGCAAGATCAAAAATAGGCCAAAAAGAAAAAGAACCTGTAAGTGGTACGTAATGGTCTGCGATATGGTAGTAGTGCACACCAATCACTGTAAGTCAAGTGCAAACACAAGTCCTATCCTCACCGCTGACAACCAATGTTAGAAATGGGATCTCTAGTTGGCAAGGGCTTGCACCTTTGTCCAAGTAGGGACCCTTCTTCCTAGTCAGGGTAAGGGAGTTACACTCCTAAAATAACCCCTGCTCACCCCCTTGGTAGCTTGGCACGAGCAGTCAGGCTTATTCTAGAGGCAGTGTGTAAAGCATTTGCACATAACCAACAGTAATACAGTGTAAGCACTACAAACTGACACCACACCAGTTTAGAAAAATATCCAATATTTTTATATACTTTAAACAAGAACAAATACGATAAAAATCCACTGTACAGTACTTTAATAATAGTTACTTCTCAAAATGTCTTTAAAAACAGTTCCTTGATGTCAATAGCTCCGTCCAGGGCTTTCACGGCGTCATGAACAAACAAATCCAAACAGTTCTGGCTGACCGCGGCGTCGCGTTTCAACTACGGTGTCGGGAAGACCCGCAAACAGTACCTTTCAGAAATGCAGGGCGTCGATGACCTCGCGGTGAGCTTCCGAACACACGGCGTCCGCAGGCGTCGGTTCCGGAGGTCGGTGCGGGCGTCGTCGGGGCCCTCGAAGTCACACGCGTTGCAGATCGATCTCCTCTCTGTTGAAGTCAGGAGCGCTGGCGCCGGCCGGCGTCGGGTGCTGCGGTGCGAAGTGCAGCGGTGCGGCGTGCGGTGCCCTCAGGTCGCGGTGCGAGCAGCGGCTCGGTGGCGGCGTCGGATGGCGTCGTCGGTGAGACCAGGGTCGCGGTGTGAGATGAAGGCGGTGCTTGTCACGGTGCTGGCAGGTCACGGTGCAACAGCGGCGTCGTCGTAGCTGCAGTGCTGTCGTCGGCTGACGAACTTGGAGTCGATGGCACCGGCGTCGGTGGGCCAAGGCTGCGGTGCGGGATGAGGGCGGTGCATCGTGTAACTTACGAGCGGTGCCCCCGAACCACGGTGCAAGCAGCGGCATCAAGTCCGGCGTGGAGCGTCGTCGTCGGGGATACCACGGCGTCGTCGTGAAGCGAGGCGATGCGAAGTGCGGTGCCCACAGGTCACGGTGCGAGCAGCGGCTCGGTGGCGGCGTCAGCAGGCGTCATCGGTGAGACCAGGGTCGCGGTGCGGCGTTGCGGCGGTGCCCTCTGCGGTGCCTTCAGGACACGGCGTTGGCAGCAGCGTCATAGACGGCGTCGGGCTTGAAGTCTTTGCTGTTCCTGAGACTTCTTGAACAGGGGGCAAGCTCTACCTCAAGCCCTTGGAGACACTCACAAAGTAGATTGCAGAAAGTTCAGTTCCAGTCCTTTCACTGCCCAAGACAGAAGCAGCCACTGCAGGCCAACACAGCAAAGCACACAGCAAAGTGGTAGTTCCTCCTCACAGCTTCTCCAGCTCTTCTTCTTGGCAGTCTTCTTGATCCCAAAGAGTTCCAATTTTCTGGGGTTTGGGTCCCCCTTTTTATCCTCAATTTCTCTTTGTCCTCTGAAGGCAGAGAGGCCTTTGCCTAGTCCAAACCAGTTCTGGTCAGTCCTGGAGCACTTTGTTGACAAGTCTCCTTCTTTCCTTTCACAGTGCAGGCCAGGGACATCAGACGCACCACAGGAGGTGGAGCCAGCATTGTGGAGGGAAGGCCCAGCCCTATTCAGGTCCCAGGTGCATCTCCTCCCACCCATCTACATGTAGATCTTGCTATTCAGCCCTGTGCTGACTCACCCTGTCTCCTGGCATCCCCCAGCCCCTGTCACTCACACTCCAGACAAGGAATACACAACCTAGCAGAGGCAGGCTTGGATGGTTAGACAAGAAAATACCCACTTTCTAAAAGTGGTATTTTCAAACACAGAATGTTAAAACCAACTTTACTAAAAGATGCATTTTATCATTCTGAGTCCAGGCATACTAAACTCGAATTTCTACCATGTTCCCTGGGTCAGTTAGGATTATAAGCTGTAATAATCAAAACTGCCCATTCTGGCCTATGGGGAACAGGTAGCCTTGCAATAGTGAAAAACGAAATAGGCTGTAATTCACTATCAGGACATGCCACACACACCAGGGCATGTCCTACCTTTCACATACAATGCACCCTGCCCACAGGGGTACCTTGGGCCTACCTTAGGGGTGACTAACATGTAGAAAAGGGAAGGTTTAGGGACTTGCAAGTGTGTGCACTTGCCAAGTCGACATGGCAGCCCCAGGCTGCACACAGGCTCTGAATGGCAGGCCAGAGTTACACTTTACGGGCTGTTTGCGTGGGTGGCACAATCCAGTGCTGCAGCCCACCAACAGCATTTGATCTATAGGCCCTGGCACTCTCAGTGCACTTTACAAGGGACTGACACATAAATCAAATAGGCCAATCATGGAAACACCAATCCATAACACAATTTACACAGAGAGCATATGCACTTTAGCACTGATTAGCAGTGGTAAAGTGCCCAGAGTCCTAAAACCAACACACACAGGGTCAAAAACAGGAGGCCAAAAAGCAAAAAGTATGGGGGTAAACCCGCTGAAAAAGCCAAGTCTAACATTCAGCATCAAAGCACATCCACCTTAGCTCCTGCTCTCATAGACCTATGCAACCTCTCCTCGTCTTCTACCCTGGTATGCTCTGGCTGGACACATGCCATGGTCTGTCTTCTTCTGAAGAAGCCATCTACTCAGTGAAATAATTATCGCTCAATCTCTCGCCTCTCCCTTCCATTCAAGATTCTAGAGAAAGAAATAAACAGAGAGCTCCCTGCTTATATTGAATCTAGTAAACTATTGGACAGCACGCAATCTGGGTGCCAAACCTCACCACGGAAATTGCTCTGCTAGTTGCAACTGATGATCTCAGGGCCATTTTAGATAAAAGAGACTCTGCCAACTTGGTCCTCTCAGATCTCTTTGTAGCCTCAGACTCGATCTCGCACTTTACTGTATTTAGGCATCGCTTTGAAAGCGGTATCTAGCTGAAAGTGTTAGGCTGGCTTGCGTCTTTCCTTTCCAATATATCCAAGTCTATCTTGCTTGCATCCTTTAGATCACCATGAAATCTGTTGTTTGAAGTCCCTCAAGGCTTCTTGCTTACCCCGCTTTAATTTACATTCTATTGCCCCTCTCTCTGCTCTAATCAGATTATTTGGATTGAGATCATGTTTTATGCAGACAACACCCAAATTGTGGTGGCTATTTCTGACAAAATTTCCTGCATCAACGATCGCTTCAGCACCTGCGTGTTTGCAGTTGCCACTTGGATGAGGAACAAATGCCTAAAATGTAACAGGAACGAGACTGAAACGTTATGCAGGTGTCATTCGTCCACTGGTTCCCTTCCTACGACTCTCTGAGCTGTGCCTTTACTCATGCTAACCACATTGATGAAAAATCTTGGCTTCTATTTTGATTCCAACCGCTTCACAAGTCAACCGTAGTGCAATATCCTGCTTTGAAATTTTCAGAGGATTAAGGAAATTCTCCTCCTCCGATCATTATCATCACACAAGATGGTCACACAAGTTCTTAAAACTTCTACATTGGAGTACTGGAACTCACTTTATCTAGGAATGCCAATTTTTCGCATCCACGGTTTGCAAATGGTACATAATGCAGAGTCTACGCTGAGCCCGACTCTCTCCCCATGCCAGGCAGTGCCATCTTTTCTGAAAGATCTGCATTGGTTCTCTATACTCAGGCATAGCGTCTTTAAGGCGCTTTTCCTGACTCACAGGGCCTAGCATCAATCCGGTCCT
This sequence comes from Calotriton arnoldi, assembly GCA_963921515.1. Taxonomy (NCBI): domain Eukaryota; kingdom Metazoa; phylum Chordata; class Amphibia; order Caudata; family Salamandridae; genus Calotriton; species Calotriton arnoldi. The sequence continues at coordinate 158,336 of CAWUFW010003243.1, forward strand.
TGATATTGAATCCAAATAATGCAGACTTAGTTCCCGTCCTGCTCCCTCAGATTGGCTTCTGCCCAACTATTACTCATTTCTGATGTGAGAAAGAGCCAGCCGAGCTGAGCGGTCACTTCTACTTGTCAGCCAAATCATGGACCGCCATTCCAGTTACTAGCCAGAGCCAGGTCATTCCTGCCTTGAGCCTTTTTAGGAAACAGGCAAAGGCCTGGCTTTTCCAGCAGATCTACTGAGTCCTCTCAGATATGTTAGAATCCAATTGCGCCGGGATGCAAATGAGGTAGCAGGGCACGCTGTAAATTTTCATTCATTCATTTAAATTGCTGATCACTCCAGGGAGAAGAGGACAAACGGTGTCCCCTCTGCTGAAAAATCACCTTATTTATTGTTAAACAAAAAAAACCAATCACACAAGATGCAGATAACACAGACACTCCTTAGATCCCTGGGTTAAGGGACCTCTTGCAGAAACGTGGGTCACGTGCAACTCACGTGTTCCAATGCCGGCAGGGTGTGACTTAGCCTTTTATCTGTCCATAAAAGAAGGCATGAATTTCATGAAGCCCATTAATAGATTTTGCACATTGTTGGCAAGACTGCGGGAGCAAGAGAGACACAAATAGCAGGCAATTATCAGCATTTAAATTAGACAGACAGCCCATGCTGTGCTCGGATAGCGCATTCTGTGCTTGTTAGGATTCCGACCTAAAGAGGCCTAGCTGTTCTGTGGCGCCCACTCTTTGACTGACGACATTTCCTCCCTCGTGCCGAGCGTGAGGGGATTGGCAGCTGGTATCTTCACGTCACCGAGCCCGGAATCCGGCCACCTGGCATTTCTGGATTTCTCTTAAAAGTGCTGGCTCCGATAGTCGCAAACTGTGCAGCATTGGCTATGACAGATGGCGCACGAGTACGAACCCCCATGAAATGTACTGGTGAAAATATCGTTCTAAGGCAAAGTAGGAAACTGCATCAAGGTCCATTATTCATAGTTCTAAATTTCCGAAATCTCAAATTGCCCTAATCCAGGAGGTATATGTCGCCCATCCCAGTGGTCCCATCTCATGTCAGTTGCAATATTCTCGCCCATCCCAGAGGTTTCCATCTCACCCTTGTCGGATGTAAGTAGCTCATCTGTTCCAGAGATTTCTAGCTGCCCCGTGGCTGGTGTAAATATCACACATTCCAAGGGTCTCACGCTGTGCCATGTCAGCTGGATGTATCTCAACCATCCTAGAAATTTCAGGCTGCCCCTTTCCAGGGGTATCTTACCCATTGCAGAGGCTCCAGCTGCTGATATCAGGCGTAAGTATCTAGGGCCTTATTTATGAGGCCTTTACGCCGCTGTTGAGTCACTTTTTGAGAAGCTGCGGCGACGTAAGAAATGCGTCACCTGCGCCATATTTACAAAGTGACTCATCTAGGCAGATGCGTCACTTTGTAAACCCCTGCGCTACATTATACCTGCGTCAGGTATAATGTATGCAGGGTGGGCGTTCCAACGCAGGAAAGCCACGTAGAAGTAATGCAGTGAAATCTATGAGATTTCACTGCGCCACTTCTACGGCCTCACTGCTTCAAATCCTTATGCCTACTTGACAAATCCTTATGCCTACTTGCAGCATGCGTAAGGGGTGAAGCAGGCCTTTTCACATGGGGCTTGCCCCATGCAGGGCCGGACTGGCTACCGGGTGTTTTGGTGTGCTGCCAAGCTGGGGGCTGATTTCACTGCGGTGGGGGCTGATTTCGTAGTTGGGGACCTGCATGTGCTTCTAAATAAAGCAAAACAAATGGTTTTAAAGCATACTTTAAAACCATTTGGTTTTCCATTGTTTACTTAGAAATGCCCAGTAGCCAGTCCGGCCCTGGCCCCATGTGAAATGACAGATTGCTGGAGTTGCCTTTGTTTCCGGACACACGACAGCAATGCGCCATTTTTGCACCGACAGATATATCAGGATTCCTGACGTAGCTGTCAATCCTTGCCACATGGAACGCTGTACAGTAAATGCGGCGCATCCATGGTGTTGCAAGGAAGTCGCACTGAAAAGTGTTGCATCGCTGTTTTACAGCAGTGATGCAACACTTTTCATAAATGAGTCCCTCAGAGGTTAAAAGCTGTTTCATGCCACCGCATTACATTTTCATTTTGTTTTATTCATAATACAAACTTATGTCTAAGCACTGCACATGGAGCAGTAACAAGGATTTTAATGTCACATCAAAAAGTACTTTCAAAGGGTGCACATAAAACAGTAAAGTACTTTATTAGGGTGCACAATGATGATTTAGCATTAATAGTGAATGGTGCCAGGGAATGCCTCATGAAGGAGGTGAGACTTTAGAGAGGAGACCGACAAATGTGGAAAGAGGAGGAACGTGCAGAGAAGGAGGGTGTCCCACAGTGCAGAGTCAGGATGAGCACCAGATGTAAGCAGGGCAGGTGGGTGCTGGGAAACAGCGTTTACAACGCTGTTTCCACAACGCAGTGCTATTACAACGAGGTCATTACAACGACCGCGTTGTTAGTACGCAATACCTTTACATCGCAAGTCATTACAACAACTTGCTGTAGGGGGTGCAAAGGTATTGGATATAAAATCCAACACCTTCTCTGCTGTTGCACAAACTGGAGTAAGGAATAGTAAATAATACTATTCCTAAGTCCAGCGCGCCCCCTACAACAAGTCGTTGTAATGACTTGCGATGTAAAGGTATTGCGTACTAACAACGCTGTTGTTGTAACGACCGCATTGTAATAGCATGGGATGTATTCGCATGCGTTGTAACATGCTATATTTGTGGGTGCTTCAAGGGAGAAGGGTCAGTGAGAACTGGGTAGAAGAACGAGGGGAGTGAGAACAGAGCTGAGCAGAAGAAATGAAGAAAGGAGGGGCAGACTTGGACACCTTTGAGGAGACTGGATGAACGTAAGTTGGGAATGAAGTAGGAAAGAAAGAGTCTAGAAGTGTGAGAAATCCTAAATAAGAGAGAATGGCAGAATGAAAAAGGATTTCAGAGGAGCAAGTGATTAGGGAGGAAGAGCAATCAAGAGAGTGGAGCAGTAGTTGTGGCGAGGTAGGATAAGAGTTTCTGAGACCTGAAATATCGGAAGTGTGAAAATCTTTTAAAGGTTGTAGAGGTGAAAGCGACTACAACAAAAACCACAGTGGAAATGTCCAAGGAGAAGGAGGGACTAGAATCTAAGAAAATACCCAGAAAACATCCAGATTACAAGTAGAGGGTAAATATACCATCCAGAAAGATGGTAGGTGAACAGAAGGGAGAAGGGGAAGCATGAATGGAAGCTCTGGTGAAAGAAATAATATCAGTGTTTGAGGAGCTGAGCTTTAGAAAGTGAAAGGACATCCAGAAGTTTATTGCTGAATGACAAAAGGAGAGATAATCATTCAGAATGGAGTGAAAGGGAAAAAGTAGTTGAGGAGCTGGGAGTCAGTGTAAAGATAGTAACAAATGGGGAAAGAAGCAAAGATCCATAAGAGGAGTAAAGTATTGGTAGAAAAAAGAAGGGAGCATCTCCGGGGCTCCCACATAAAGGAGATGAAGACCAGGAGAAGAAGAATTAGTTAAGAAATATAGTATGTACAACCAGAGTGTTAGGAGACCAATGATAGTGCCATGCCGGAGATGCAAAAAGAAGACAGTGGAGAGGAGGAGTAGTTTGTAGTGGCAAGCGTAAGATTCTAAGGCATTTACACCGATGATCATATGTCTGTTGCACTGTCGGTGTAAGTTTTCCACCAGTAGGCCAGTAGGCAGAGCCGACAGAATGATGGTCCACCTGATTCTAAATAGAGCTGGTGGGTGTCAATTTGGCCAACAGGGTACTCTGCCATGTTTGTGGTAGAATTGCCTTACTGCCAAACTCCAAAATAGGGCAATAGTTGTTAAGGTACATGTCCTTATCCAAATTTTATTACAGTAGCTCACCCCCGAAATCATCATGTTATGGCCCAGTGTTTATTTAGGTGGTTTATTTAGTTCTAACATGCTGCCATACTGCTGCTTCAGAGCGCTCTGAGTCGCTGTTAGAGAACAGAACTGCAATACAAAACAGTATTCAGTCACAGGAAAGAGAGAGAGCAATGTGCATCAGGAGTTATGCATTGGATGGGGATGTTCTCTCCCTGGCGTCCCCTGAATTATTCCACGTAACCTTCAAAAAGGCCCAGAAGGTAAATTGCTTCCCTCGCCGCACAGCTCCGCCTGGTACCTGTTGCCTCCTGACCCTTCCAGGTCCTCAGTTCGAGGCCCTTATCCCTGGTGGTCCAGTGGGGAGCATCTCTGCTCTCTGCCCTCTGTTTTTCTGCTTTCTACCTTTTTTGCTCCCCTGCTTGTTTTTCTGCCCTTTGCTCCTGTGCTCTTTTTTCTGCCATTTTGCTCCTCTGCTCTTTTTCACTTTCCTTTTATCTATTATTGCTTTTATCACTTTCTTTAACTTCTCTTTTTTGTGCCTTTTTCCCTTTCTGTCCCCTGCGGCCACGCCCCCCTCCAGTGCCGTTTTCCCGCTTCCCACCTCCCAGCTGTCCAGCCCTCCCCAAACACTACTTAATGGTGGCCGCTGTGCAGTCGCTCAACTGGTGCGCCGAAGGGGCACCAAAAGCAAGCTCGTCTGCGCCCGTCCACACCTGGACCACCCCCAACGCCACGGACCCTGGTCCTCAGACCATCCACCGCTACAACTCCAGCACACTCCATGCACTCAACTTCGGACGTTCCACCCCCTGCCACCTTGCATCACCGAAGAACACCCAAGGCCCGTTCACCTGCTGCAACTGCACCTTCTCCTGCCTCCACACAGCAGACCCACCAACCGCGTAACCTTCAAGAACCAGACCCGACCACCTCAGATGCATCCTACTCAACACCAGTTCACCCCAAAAACATGCTGTGGAGATCTGGGTCCTTCTCGACTCCATCTCCCCCGACGTCACCTTTTTTACGGAAACCTGGATGAACCCCACCTCAGCCCTGGACATCGCAACTGCCATCCCCGACGGCTACAAAATCATCCACAAGGACCGTGCCAACCGACCAGGAGGAACACCCTCCGCCTAACAACCAGCTCCGACGACCACTCACCCGACATGGAGCAACTCCACTTCCAGATCCAGACCAACCCGAACACCACCCTTCGCGGCACCCTCGTCTACAGACCTCCCAGACCTCCCTCCTTCAGCGAAGCTATAGCCGACTTCATCGCACACCACGCTCTCGCCTCAACGGACCTCAATTTCCACCTGGACAACCGCAACAACCACAACACCTCATCCCTACTGGAGGACCTCGCCTCCATCGGACTCAAACAACTAGTCACATCTCCAACCCACTCAGCAGGACACACGCTCGACCCCATCTTCTCTGCAAGCAACAACATCTACGTTTGCCACACCTCTGAGCCACATTGGACCGACCACCACTGCGTCCACTTCTCCTTTAATAAACCCACTGCACACCTCGACGCCCACCACGATCTTCGCAGAAGCTGGAACAAGGTCACTGAAGACCAGCTCACCGCCTCTTTCAGCAAAACACCATCACCGACATCCACGGACACCAGCACCTCAGCACGCAACCTCCACCGTTGGCTCTCCGACTGTGCCAACACACTGGCTCCCCTCAGGAACCCCTCAGGCAAGCAACCTTCCAAGAAAGCCAGCTGGTTCCCCTGCCCTCCAAGAGTCCAGGCGCACCTGCAGTCGGTTCGATAAAAGATGGAGGTCCCTCAAGATCGTGGTAGACCATGCAGCCTTTAAAACAGCCGTCACCGCACACCACCACCTCATCAGAACAACAAAGAAAGCAGCCATTCAGGAGCACATCAACGCCAACAACAGCAAAGAATCCTTCGCTGTGGTCAAAGAATTCACCAAACCCAGCACAAAGACAGCAGAAATCTCCCCCTCTCAAGTCCTCTGCGACAACCATGCCACCTTCTTCCACCGCAAGACCACGAAGATCTATGACAGCTTCGCAACCCAAGACCCACCCATCCCACCTGCAACCACCGCACCCAATGGCTCCAGGCCCCAGCAGACCTTGCCCAACTGGACCACCATCACCTCTGACAACACCCTCAGGATCATGATGAGCATCCACTCTGGAGCACCCTTGGATCCCTGCTCTACCCACATTTTCCACAGAGCCAGCAACTCCATCGCACCCGAACTCTGCTGCACCATCAACTGCTCCATCGAGTCCGTCACCTTCCCTGAAGACTGGAAGCACGAAGAGATAAACCCCCTGCTGAAGAAACCCTCTGCCGACCCGACGGACCTCAAGAACTACAGACTCTCTGCTCCCCTTTCGAGCCAAAGTCATTGAGAAAGCACTGAGATCACTCTCCTCGCTGCTACAGACGACATCCTCACCCTGCTCGACCGAGGCGAAACTGCTGCCTTCATCCTCCTGGACCTCTCAGACCTCTTTGACACCGTCTCCCGCCACACCCTCTGTGCAAGCCTCCAAGACGTCAGCATCCGCGACAAAGCCCTGGAATGGATCCACTCCTTCCCCACTGGCCGAACACAGAGAGTCAGACTTCCACTATTCAACTCAGAACCCACAGAGATCAGCTGCAGAGTGGCTCAGGTCTCCTCCCTGAGCCCCACCCTCTTCAACATCTACATTTCCCTGCTTGCAGCCATCGTCAGAAGCCACAGACTCAACATCGTCTCCTATGCCGACGACACCCAGCTGATTCTCTCCCTCACAGATGAACCCACAGCTGCCAAGAGAAACTTCCACAAAGGGGTGAAGGCAGTCGCCATCTGGATGAAGGACAGCTGCCTGAAGCTTAACAAGACCAAAGTTCTCATCCTGGGCTCCACCACCTCCATCTGGGACTACTCCTTGTGTCCCGCAGCACGTGTACCCCCCCCCCCCAACACCCGCGGACCATGCACAAAACCTCAGCATCATCCTGGACTCCTCGCTCTCAATGAACTGCCAAATCAACATCGTTTCATCCTCCTGCTTTCAAACGCCCCACCTGCTTCGTAAGATCTTCAAGTGTAACCCCAAGAGTCCAGGAAAACAGTCACCCATGCTCTCTGCGGAAGCAGACTCGACTACGGCAATGCACTCTACGCCGGTGCCACCCAGAAACTCCTAAAGAAACTGAAGAACATCCAGAACGCCTCCACCACACTCATCCTGAACATCCCACTCCGCAGCCACATCACCGGCCAAGTGAGAGACCTTCACTGGCTACCTATTAACAAAAGAATCATCTTCAAGAACCTCACACATGCCTACAAAGTCCTTCACCACCCCAGACCAGAATACCTCAACCACGGCCTCTCCTTTTACACTCCCACTAAACATTCCCGCTCCACCCATCTGGCCTGGCCACCATTCCACAGATCCACAAGACCACTGCTGGAGGAAGATCCTTCTCCTATCTCGCTGCAAAGACCTGGAACTCCTTGCCTCTGCACCTCAGGCAATTACCATCACTGCCGCAATTCAGGAAGGTCCTCAAGACCTGGCTCTTCGACTGAACCGCAGATCCACCTCCGCCGTACTCAGCACCTTGAGACCCTTACAAGTGAGTAGTCGAGCTTCATAAAAAACTGATTGATTGAAGTCACCTGGACACATATCGATGAGTGTGACCTTTCAACCTGAGTGTCCTTGACATGTACTTGTGGCAGATAACAAGTGCTGCAAGCACCATTAGTAGATGGGTGAGGCCAGTTGTGGTGACAGCCGGGTGCAGACTAGGAAACTTCAAGCAGTCCAGGGAGAGGTCCTTCTAGCCGGCCCTGCACACTGTGAACATAAGCTGTACAGAGGTGTCTGTGAGGGGGCACTATTTGTTTATATGTTAAAAGGAATTGGGAATCAACTGCACAGGGCCGAAGGATGGTAAGTGCCTGGAAGGGTCTATATGGCACTACCTTGAATTATGCTGGCCCATCCATCTCCTGACACTCCTGGTTTCTCTGGTCTTAGATCTGTTTTTAGGTGAGAATGATCACATCCTGGAATATTGGGGACATGTTATTGCACCAAGTATATGCGAGCTCCCCCATTAATAGTGCTGGAAGTGATGGAAATGTGGGAAAATGCAGTTCTATACCATGAATGGAATTCTATAACGGCACCATTCATAAAGCTGGTTAATACACAATTTGTAAAGGTTACTATCATGATTCACCAACACAACCATTGGAGGATGTGGAAGATTAGTATGGGCAAGTGGCACCTGGGGGGAGAGGAGTCAGTGGGATGTGGTGAGGAACAATGAGAGGAACAAGAGGCAAACCTAGTAACAGGTGGTGCCCTAGCCCCTGGCCAAACTCTTTTAGACCCAGCTCCACCTACTTGAAGCTCCTGCCTTGATGATCCCGCTCTCTCTCTCGCACTCTTGCCTCTTTCTCTTTTGTGACCTTCTGCCATTGTTTTCCTCTTCTGTACCACTGTCTTGCTCTTTGTTCAATGACTGTACCATTTGTTTTTTCCATGATTGTGTCTTTTCTTTGTCTCTTTTTGCCTGTGATTGAGCCATTTGTTTTGCAGATGATTGTGCCTTTCTGTGCTTCTTTTGCTCGTAATTGTACCAATTGCTTTGCGGTTTGTTTTGCCATTGATTATACCTTTGCCTCTTTGCCTTTTCCGTTCTTTCTGCCAGTGATTGTAGCTTCATCTGTTTCTTTAGCCCGTGATTGTGCCATTTGTTTTTGCATTTGTTTTGCCATTCTTTCTTCTCGTGGTTGTGCCTTTGTCTGTTTCTTTTGCCCATTATTGTGCCATCTATTTTTCTCACCATGCCCCTGCCTGCTGCCTCCTCCTGCACTCCTTTTCCAGTTTTCTCTGCTCCCTTTCACTCCTCTTCATCTCTCCATACCTTGCTCCTTCCTGCAACCCTCCCTGGCCCGCCTGCTGAACTCCTCCACTGCCCAGGATCTGCTTAATGGCGGCCGCAGCATGGATGCGTGCAGTGGGCGCACTGCTGGTGCTCCAAATGCAAGCCTGTTTGTGCTCATATGTGCCTGGATTGCCCCGAGTGCCAGGAACCCTGGCCCAACCCTGCCCCACTGCAACCCATCCGTGTTTCTCCACTCTTTAAACCCTGGCCACTGCTCACAATGCTGTTGCACACCACACAACACAGAAGGAGCTTTCACTTGCATCTCTTTCCACTTCACCTGCATCACTTAACCTACACTCACCACTACAACACCCCACATGGTCAGACCAACACCTCACCTGCTCATACACACTTGAATCACCCGCACCACACTCCTCTCTATCTTGCATGCACCTCAACACCTGCTTGCTGAGTAAACATGCCACAGAGATCTGGGACTTAGTGGATGACGCTATCCTGGGCCACCTCTTCCCTGCAGAAACCTGGCCATTCCTGCCAGATAAAAGATGTTAAGTCTAGACCAACAACACAGACCTGAGGGAGGAATCAACATCATCTTCAGGAGGTCCATTAGCCGTGCCTCCTCCACAGAAACCGGAACCAACTACATGGAACATTTCAACTTTATACTGTGAATAACAGTTAGCTTCAAGATCAAAATCCCTCACCACAGAAGAACAACCACAACAGGCCCTTCTCGCCGATGCTGGAACAACATATCAGAGGTGGATTGGGTTTCCCCCTCAACAAGAATTAACCAAAACTCACAGGCAAACTAGCAAGTTACATCAACAACTGGATTGCTGCCTGCGCCAATACCCTTGCCCCCTGCAAACGAAAGCAGTTAGCAAGAACACTAATATGTCCAGGCTACACTGCAAACAATTGGAGCAGTGGTAGAGAGCTCACCAAGAAGATTTCAACAAGAATGTTTTCAAATTCGCCCTGAGGCGCTATCAACAGCAAATACGGGAAACCAAAATGAAGGCTTAAGCAGAACGCATCAACGACAGCTTTAACATCAGTAAAGAAATGTTTGCGATCATCAAGGACTTCACCGCACCCACAGCAACTGCCAGCAACATCTCCCCTTGCTCATGAACTGTGCAGCAACCTCTCAGAGTTTCTTAGTAGCAAAATCACAGCTATGTATGTCAAAACTGACCTTCAAGTGGACCCTCGCAATGTGATAACAAGCCTTCCGATATAAGACAAAGGAAACACCATTACCCATGGAACCTCATCATCATATAGGAAATCACAGCAATCATGAAGACCATACACTCCTGGGCTCCGGCACACCTATGCCCCACCACTCCTTCAACAAGGGCTCCACCCAGATCAGCGAAGCCCTTACCCTCATCCTCAACATCTCCATTGACACTGTCACCTTCCCAGAAGCCTGGAAGCATGCAGCTGTCAATACTCTCCTGAAGAAGCCCTCAGAAAAGCAAGGCAAACTCATGAACTACCAACTGATCTACCTCCTACCATACCCAGCCAAGGTCCTAGAAAAAGCTATCAACAGATGCCTTCCTAACCACTTTGCTGATTATCAGCTCCTCGACAACACAAAATCAGGATTCAGACCTAAGAGCAGCACCAAGACCGCCCTCATTGTAGCAACAGGCGACATCTGCCTGATCCTGGACAGAGAAAAAACCATGGTCCTCTTCCTACTCAACCTCTCAGTAGCCTTTGATACAGTCTCAAACCCCATCATGATAAGACGATTACATGAGAATGGCATCTAAGGACCCACCCTCCAATGGATCTTCCCACTCCTAATCCGGACGAACCCAGACAGCCAACATGCCGCCCTACTCATTTAAAGCCCAGGAACTCATCTGCAAAGTCCTGCATGGGTCCTTGCTCATGCTGACCCTCTTCAACATCTACATGACCTCACTGGCTGGCCCATCCGGGCACACAACCTTGACATTGGCACCTACACTGATGACACACAACTAAAACTGTCTGTCTAGTATATAAAAACAGCAAAAGGATCAACTTCAACACCTGCATGACCGAAGTGGCCACTTGGATGAAGTCCAACTGCCTCAAGCTGACCACGGACAAGACCGAAGTGGTGATTTTTGGAAAAAATGTGTCACCATGTTGGCCTATAGACATAGGACCCACCCCAGCACACAAGTAAGAAATCTCTAGATAACCATTGACAACAAGTTGGATATGTCCACCCAAGTCAACTCCGTCGCCATGGCCTGCTTTCATACACTGAGGATGTTGAGAAAAAATCTACAAGGGGTTACCAAACAACACCAGAAAGACCATCACCCCCAAGCCCTCATCACTAGCAGACTGGACTATGAGAACTCTCTCTATGCAAGAATCAACAAGCAACTCATAAAAAGTATTTGCAATGCAATAGGTCTCGCATTTCTTTTAAAGTTAGAACTGTTGGTGTTGTAATGGAAATGGAAACTACCCGATTGTAGTGGGAAAGAATGCAGTTCTTGTGCCCGTGGGAAACAGCGCTTTGGGAGTTGGGATTGGGGAGGCCCACGATTATCACAAAACTCTGAACACCACCCCCTCTAGCCCACACTGGTGCGTGATCAAGAGCTTGAGACCCACCCGCCCGAAGAGCCCCAGTGCAACAACCAACAGACGACGCTGCATTGAAGCAATGCTCTACTCTTTATAAAAGCACGCTGGCAGGCTAAGAAACAAAGCGCTAGGGAACAAACACACGCTAGGGATCTTGCTGCCTTATAAGCGGCTACAAGCGGGGCGGCATAGCTGGTGCCAAAGATTTTCAGCGGTCTCCTGTCCCCATAAGGGGTTAGGGGAGGGCTGTGGCGCTCAGGAACAACAGGCGCTAGGGATACTGCTGCTTTATAAGCAGTGACGGGCGGGACAGGACAGCGGGCACCCAAACTGAAGAAGCACCATCACGAGTAGGAACAAGCACGACCTCAGAGGGGCATTAGGGGTGGGCATGCACTGTTGTGGGGGAGTGAAGTGGTGTGCGGAATGGCACGGGGAGATTAAATGATGGGCCAAGCTGAAAAATTAAGCAGCCACGAAGGTTTCATGACAGGAAGTAAACCAAACAAAACACTTAACATGAGCAGAGGCAGGCCAACCAAAAAAAGAGTGCTCTTGAAGTTTCTAAAATAACGTGAAGTGTAAAAGCAGATATAACAGGGGCTGTCCTCATGGGAGGATACAAAAGTCCAAAAGGAGGGACTACTAAGCTTATTCACTAATCAAAAGCAAGCATTTACAAAGGACAGTAAGAGAAGCCAATTGAAAAGATGGGTGTTTCTTAAAGTTCATATTCTACGAACAGCATACCTCACAGAGCAGCGCATGCGCTGCCCAGACACGACCTAAAAATGACTACAGACCATCCAGAACACTACGGCAAGCCTTGTTCTCAACTTCCCACACCGTCTTAATTCACATCTCACCTGAGCTGGCTCGCCATGCACTAGCAGATACAGTTCATACTCGTCACCCACATGTACAAAGCACAGCACAACACAGAATCTGCCTATCCGAACAGCCGCATACATTTCTACCAGCCCCACCAGGCACCTCCACTCTGCCGGACTCTTCATGTCCCATGAATATACAAAAGTAGATTGGGAGGCAAGCCTTCTCGTACATCACTCCTAAAGCATAGAACGACCTCCCACACCACAATAGAACCTCTAACTCTTTTCTTGAATTCCATAAGAAGTTGAAAACTTAGCTCTTTGAGTAAGTCCTCACAGGGATAGGTCCACTCACCTGCAAAGTGCCAGGGTACCCTCAACAGCTTTAGTGCGCTATAAAAATACAGATAGCATATCATAACCTATTCTGAAAATGGAATTTCATTTGATAATTGTTGGACCTGGACCTTTTTGCATGGTTATCCCCAAACTTTTTGCCTTCCTCCACTCATTTTTCTGAACCTCTTTTTGCTGGTTTTAGGACTCTATGCACTTTACTACTGCTGACCAGTGCTAAAGTGTACGTATTCTCTGTGTAAAATGTATTGGTGTTTGGGTTCTCCATGATTGGCATATTTTATTGACTTGTAAGTCCCTAGCAAGTGCACTATGTGTGCCTGTTGCCTGTAAATTAAATGCTACTAGTGGGGCAGCACTGGTTGTGCCACCCACTCAGGAGCCCTGCAAACATGTCTCAGGCCTGCCATTGTAGTGTTTGTGTGCAGTTATTAACTGGCATTTCGACCTAGCAAGTGCATCCACTTGCCAGGCCCAAACCTTCTCTTTTATGACATATAAGGCACCCCTAAGGTAGGTCCAAGGTAGCCCTATGGGCAGGGTGCAGTGTATTTAAAAAGTAGGACATGTACTGTTGTGTTTTACATTTCCTGGTAGTGAAATACTGCTAAATGTAGTTGTTCACTACAGCAAGGCCTACTCTCCCATAGGTTAGCATTGGAGCTGCCTTGTAACATCTTACAAGTGGTTTTTCCAATTTGGAGCTGATAGAAAATTGGAGTTTGGTGTAGACTCACAATTTAAATATATATCTTTCAGTGAAGCTGGTTTTTAAATTGCATGTCTGAAAATGCCAGTTTTAGAAATATGACTAATAAAGGGGTTAAACCCTAGTACAGACGGCTAGATAGGGTTAACAAGTGAAAAATATCCCGGTCATTTTTACGGACGAGCCTGACTACAAAAGGGGATTTAGTTGTATCAGCACAAAATGCAGCCGGGACTTGATGGTCCACGCTATTGAAACAGCACAACGCATTTGCAAAAAACAAGCGGATGAATTAGAACAGCAAATCCAGGCAATCAAGGACAACCATACAGTAGCGGAGACTAAGACTTTACTTGAGAAAATTGAGAAGGAACTGGTCACATTCAAGGATAATACGATCAACTTCAAATCAGCTAAATTGGAAAAGGACATAAAAACTATCAATCCAGAGACGGTATACCCCTATTTTGAAGACGGTTTTTACACTAAAACTGATTCACACAGAGTCTTGTCTGAATATCCAGGAAGATCCAGGAACAGATTCTTAAAGTTTTCAGAGACATCGTCGTCTGACTCAACGGGAGATTCTGAGTTGGGGGAAGGTTCCTCCAATAGAAACCAACAAAGATCAAGTTCTTTTTTAGAAAAAGGCCAGCAAAATAACAAAGTGTGTTTCAAACCACAACCATGGGAAATGCGCACAAGACGCCTGTTCTACAAAACATAGCTTCATCATCGATCGTCAATTTGTCAAACAAACTACTAACCAAGGATGAAGAACTTGTCTTGCAGCTAGATGTCAAGTTTGTACCTAATAAATGCACTGATTTTGCCTGATTAAAAATAGAAGCGATTGAATTCTTCCGAAAAATCAGGTTAAAAGCCTTCTTCTCTACAAAGGAGATTAATATGTCTCAAGAACCTTCTGGGCTTGCGAATAAATCAAATTTTATCCCTCCGGCACATACTATTCCAAAAGAAATCTTAGCTTTTGAGCAAGTTGTTCTTTCATCAATCCAACAACTTGAGAACAAAAAGTCCTACTGTAAAAATAACTTAACGTTAGGACAACAAAAAGCCATTGAAGAACTCAGAAAAGATGACTCGATAGTCATTAAGGCGGCGGATAAAGGTGGCGCAGTGGTAATTTGGCCTAAGGAAATGTATTTAAAAGAAGGCAGGAAACAGGTTCATAATCCAGCGTGGTATAGACAAACCAAGGAAGACCCAACACGAGAACTCCAAGAACTTATAAACAGAATCATAAAGGATGGTCTTGAACTAGGAGTTTTTGGAACAAAGGAATCAGAATTTTTAACTAAAAAATACCCTAGGATCCCAGTAATCTATTTTTTACTAAACATCCATAAACAACTAATGGAACCACCAGGAAGGCCAATCGTATCTGGATGCGATTCACTTATGGAACCTATTTCGAAAAACGTTGATACATTCCTAAAACCATTCCTCCTTGAAGTCCCATCATACCTGAGAGACACTATGGATTTTATTAACAAAATAGAAGGTAAACACTTTGACCATTCACAGCAATGGTTGGTATCCCTTGATGTGGTCTCATTATATACCCAAATTCCACAGGATGAGGCATTGGAAGCAATTGAATTCTATCTGGAATCTAGAACACGCCCTCACCGTGTACCCAGAGAGTTCATTGTACAATTAGCAGCAGTAGCACTCCAGAAGAACTATTTTGAGTTTGAAGATGCATTCTATTGGCAAACAAAGGGCGAAGGGGACTGCGATGGGATGTCCCTTCGCTCCTGAGATGGCTATACTGTATATGGCCAGATTTGAAGAAAAATGTGTTTACAACAACGACCCGTATTTGGAACATCGGACTCAATGGTATTGTTATATTGGTGATATCTGGTCTCTATGGAATGGCTCGGATAAAGATCTGGAAAGGTTTCACGGCTGGCTAAATTGTAGACATCCTGATATTCAATTCACTCTTACCAAAAGCAAAACGAGTTTAACCTTCCTCGATGTGGAAGTAAAACCTATCCTTAATCAATTGATGACTACCCTGCATAAGAAACCAACAGACAAGAATACTATACTACATTACAGAAGCCTCCACCCTAGGAATTTAAAAGATAACTTACCTTAAGGACAACTATTGAGGATCAGGAGGAACTGTTCACGTAAAGAAGACTTTGAAGTACATGCCAATGCTCTATGTGCAGTGGCGGCTGGTGGATTTTGAAAGTGGAGAGGTGAAAAATTGTATCGTAGTATAACGAGCGAGCCCGACCTGCAAAAGTAGGGTGCGGGGCGTTTTCCCCCGCAAGAAAATTTTGGAAAAAATGGATTTAAATGGTGGCTTTTTACACCACATATTTACTGCAAATTGTTGCAAAAAGGGGATCTAAATATAGCATTTTAAAGCACAAGTGTGAAGAAAACATTAGAAACAAATCAAAAATGTGCCCCATCCTCGAACTGGTCTGCTTGCAAAATGACCCACGAGCCAAGCACACACAACCAATGGAAACAGGGCCTCTAAGTGTTTTCTACCTGTAACACATCTCTGCCTCTTTACTGTATTGGTTGATGAAGTCATCAAGGCTCACACCATTGGTAACACTGTGCATTGCAAATACTTTAAAAATTAGATGGCGAAAGAGATCCATCCCAGGATTGCAGTTCATCCTTGATTTTTTTAGTATTAGCCAGGCAAACAGAAATTATATTTCAGCAAACTGTGGGATTTTTAGATTATAACTCTCTCCACGTGTACCTCAGCACACTAGCACAAGCACAGCGACCGCATGTTCTCACAAGGGTCAGAGCCAAGAAAGGACGATCCGGCCAGCGCCTCTTGACTCGAGGCAGTCCAGTTCGGCCCTGGTTACGTCTGCATCACTGTCTGTACAAGTCCCCTGCACAGTCAGAGACTAGTATTCCTGTCTGTGTGGTTACACGGATCGATTTCTATGCACTTATTGATTAGCATTCCTTTTTTTTAAATGTTCTATTTACCTCTTAGTACTGAATGAATATACTGCTTCGAAGCAATCTTCTAGGAGCAGATACAGGACATGAGTGTGGGACCAGAACTGCACTATTATCATTTCCAACATCCCTGCTTCTCAGACACTCAAACATATACCTATAGAAGCTTTGTTAATCAAAACTGTTTCAGTGTGTGCCTTAGAGTTCACAGCCCGAGAGTGAACTCTAGTGCCTCTCAGTTCTCTGATATTCGAAAACACTGTGAAAGTGTAGATATGACATCAATTAAGAGCTTTCATATGAAATTGACATAGGTAGCTGCTTATTCAATATAACCAGAGAACTTCACAACGCCCAAACACACAACGCACCGACTCACCTGTAAGCATTGTATTTTTATTTACTTTTGCCTTCTCAATATTTTTGCAAGCGTGTACCTCCTTCACACACAGTTGCACAGAATCACAATTGCATCTGGAATAAGTGACCATTGCTCGGTATGTTCAGCAGAGAGGCCAAGGATTGGATGACCAAGTATTCTGAGCACCTTTTTGACCCACTGGCAGGCACTGGGAGAAATTTGCACTGCCTTCAGCCTCTAAAGCTGTCAATGGTCTCCCATTAAAAATGCCTGAAGGTGACTCCGTTCAAAGTATGAACTGTACAAGAGAAATATGCTACACAAAAAATGTACAACTACAACATCCTGGAATTGGATGCTCATTTTATAACAATTAATCAGTAAGTTGCTGTTTTATGTAGACTCTTTCAGATCAGGGCTGGGTTTCCTTTGAAAGAGCCTTCGATCCTGTAAAGTGGATTGCTCTGGAGGATATGGCATTTAAAACACCGCTTTATGGTGCGTACATCATGACACACTGAGCCCTACTTATTGCAGCTCACAGTAGTATAAACTGGTTGGTGCCTTTGGGCAGTTAAAGAGAAAGCTTTTGACTCTAAGCCCCTCTCCTCTATCCTCTGCCCACTGTGCTTAATTTGTAAAAAAATAAGTGCCAGGGCCCTCATCAGGAGGCCACTGCAGCCTACACCACCCATTGCCTCTGCTAACGCTACCAGTGACAGTACCAAACCAGCTGCTAACCATCTCACTCCTACAAGTGTGACAGTTCAGACTATTCCAGGTCCCCAAAGCTATGAGATTAGCAAGGGTGGCAGGTATTAGTCATTTTTAACTGTATAATGAATTAGTAAACAACTGTTGTTTTGCTCACTCTAAATCAGGCAAACAGCCCACTATGTGGCAGACTGTCATAAGTGCCCGTGCTGCCAATTAAGTGCCGGTGCTGAGCACCAGAAACCACCGGCTCAAATTAAGCACTGTCTGCCCCTAAGCAGCACGCGCATTCAACCAGTGCAAAGATCACATGTCACTTGTTTCTGGAAACAGTCATTACTGTATCCAGCTGTGCAGTGCAGCCCTCATTTGTCAGTACTGCAGCGGCTTCTGTGATCTTGTACAATTTTATCACCATTATTAGGCAGTTTCACTTAAGTAAACTCTTCACGTTCCACCAACCAAACCTTATTTTCAGAAACACATGAAGAACATCAAGGTCAGCCTCAGACTGTCTGGAACACAAAATACGCTCCAGCACAGGCACCAAAATAAAAGCAGACCCTAGATAGCTACAAACCGGTCCACGTGATGACATTTGCAAATCAGGGCAAATTTGAACTTGTGAAGACATGGTGATGGTGTATAGTTATCTTACAGTACCTTAGACAGCATGCATTTATGTTTTTGCTGTAGTGAATGTCTGCGGTAATATGAACAGAGAAAGCAACAGTAAACATGAACCCAGGCAGCAGCAGAACACAAAACAGGCCAACATACAGCCACAAAAAAACAGGCCCACACACTGAGCTGTCGGACCAGCCCAACGAGCACTGGCAGATTGCTGCCAGTCCGACCCTGCAGAAAGAACACCGAGCCTGCCCAGTCTCACCCAGAAATCAAACTCACACACACACTCTAAGACATCTGAGTAACCCTGGGCATAATACTTTGCTACGCTCACGGAGCATGCAAAGTTTGTGTTACTACGCACTACGCAAATTGCACATAGCAAAGTAAAAAACTGTGCTAATCAACATAGTGTAGCAGCAGTATATTAAACACATACAAATGCTTTGTTAAAGCAATTTTCTATGCTAAAAGCATATAACAAATTCACAAAAGTGAACTTTGACAATGAAAATATCAAGCAATGAGAGAGGTGATGATTTTGGGTTCCCCTAACCTAGGGGAGGACCAAGCAGATGCCTTGAACACAAAAAGCATATCATGTGAACGATTCAGTGGTGGTCCCTTCCTCCTAGGACCACCCCAAGCACAGTTATGGGCAAAAATACATTCCCAACCAAAGGCCCTGCAAAGCATTATGGGACGAGATTAGCAGTGGGCAGTGAATATTATAGTGTCCAATATCAAAATAATTCTACAAAGAGCTGCAGTTCAACTAGTCGTTACTAGATATCCCTCACGAGTCAAATGCAAAAGCATTGAAATTATTAATACATCAAGCTGCAGTTCCACTAGTCGTTACTAGATGTCCCTCACGAGTCAAATGCAAAAGCATTGAAACCCTTTCATGAAGCTTTTGCATTTGACTCGTGAGGTCATCTAGTAACGACTAGTGGAACTGCAGCTCTTTGTAGAATTATTTTGATATTGGATACTATAATATTCACTGCCCACTGCTAATCTCGTCCCATAATGCTTTGCAGGGCCTTTGGTTGGGATTGTATTTTTGCCAATAACTGTGCTTGGGATGGTCCTAAGAGGATGGGACCACCACTGAATCGTTCAAAAGATGTGCTTTTTGTTTTCAAGGCATCTGCTTGGTTCTCTCCCTAGGTTAGGGAGGATACCAAAATCATCACCTCTCTCACTGCTTGTTAATTTATTGATTTCACTTTTGTGAAATGCTATATGCATTTTAGCATATAAAGACAGAGATACTTATTTTATCTTAACTTGCACTGTGCAAGATGCCTTTGGCAATTATTGTACAGTGCAGTCAAGCACACAGCTACGCACTGCGCAATTTGCATCGCTACGTGTAGTTCAAAATGTACTTCACGTATCTACGTGAAGTGCTATTACGCAAACTACGCCCAGGGTTACATCTGAGCACTTTGACGCCTGGACAGGCCCAGTCTCACCCAGAAATCAAATTCACACACTCACTGTAAGACATCTAAGCACTTCGACGCCTCGTCAGGGGTAATAAGTGCTATATAAATAAAACTACAATTACAATCTAAAATGTTGCTGTGCCTCACCTCCGCTCCTTTAAAAGAGTTTGGCGAGCAGCTTCTAACAT
The DNA here is from genome assembly GCA_963921515.1 of Calotriton arnoldi. Taxonomy (NCBI): domain Eukaryota; kingdom Metazoa; phylum Chordata; class Amphibia; order Caudata; family Salamandridae; genus Calotriton; species Calotriton arnoldi. Next base: position 178,028 of record CAWUFW010003243.1, read on the forward strand.
GCCTGGCCATCAAAAACATATATGTAACCTGGAAACATTTCCTGCGGCAGCAAAGCACTTTAACGTTCACAGAGCCTAACTGGACGAAAGACACCTGTTTTCTTAACAGGGCAAAGGTTAATTTTAAAGCAATCTCTTGTTATAACAGCGGAATTGGTCTGCGAGATTTGTTCTGGACCCGGCTCTGGCCTCGTTTATTTGTGAATAACTTGCTAGCGTTGCTAAAGCAAGGGACTCGTGACATTACTTTGAAGTGCAACTTAAAAAGCATTTCACAAAATGATCTTTCAAAACCGTCCCTTTCTGCATGAGCTCCTTCTACCGGTATCTGTTTCCTCCTGTCGTAAAAATTAATCCACACCTGGGTACTCAGGCCGTCATCAATCATCGCCAGTGACTGAGAGGCAAGGGTCACTGCTCTGTGTAGCTTTACATAAACAAATGTATAGATGTGCACAGCACCTTGTCTAGACCGAAGAGCAGCCTTCAAACTGCTGCTCGCGTGCTGCACACAACAACAGAGGTGAATGAATGTGCGTCCAACAGCACAGTGCTGCAACCTGACGCCCCTAGCAAGTGAGCAGAGTGCCTTTCCACTGCATGGTTCACTGAGAATGACCAACCGGGGCATTCATGTATAAATGAGTGAATGTCTGAATGAATCTATGACTGACAGAAACCTGTGAGTGATCGAGTGTGGTAAAACTGCTATAGTGCATTAAACAGCTGCCTTTGGACACTGCACTTCTAAACTTGCAACCTCCAGTAGCAGGCCTAAGTTTTTAAGTTTGTGAAAGATGGTGACGTGAGGCTTTCTGTAATTAAAAGTTCATGGTGTGGGGGTGCTGCATTGGAAAAGAAACACGTCTCCTCTAAAACAAGCTTTGACATGCGATTTTCAAAATGATTTTGTTCCGAGGAGCATGGCTTCTACCAGGTGTGCATCAGGGTACTTTCTCTAGAGGATAAATTGTGCCTGGCTTTTATGACGCATAAAGTAATGCAAGCTATGTAATATCAAATAATTCCCCTTGTGAAGCGGGTTTGCATCTCGAGCTCCCATATCAAGCGCATAGAGGCGGGCGAAGTCGCTTACTGTGCTTTTTCCCGGGCAGACCCACATACAAAGTGTCGCAGTTGTCAAATAGAGCAATGCCCACTGCCCTGATGTCTGCGCATCGCAACTACAAGCAGCATAGAACTGGAAAAATCTCTTCTCCGAAAGTTTTGCACACAAAAAAAGTCTGGTACAGTCTGTTTGTTCTAAAGATTGAACCTTTTCAGGTTTTGCTGCATTGAAAATCAAACACAATGATATACATTCTGTGTTTTTACCTGTGCCAGTCCCGGCCGGCATGACGCGGGGGGTCGCGCAGGGAGGGGGGATAATTTAATAATTAAAAAACGTACCTTCTCCTCCGGTCCGGACTCCCGCGTCACGTCTCCTGCTCTCTCTGTTTACAGGAAGCAGAAGCAGGTAGCCTCCCTCTCCTCCCCCAAGCCAATGACAACGCTGCAATGGCAGCGTTGTGATTGGCTAGGACGCCATCCTTACAGGTGTCTACGGGGGAGGCCGCTTTTTTCATGCAGGCTGCGCAGCAGCCTACATGAAGAAAACGGAGAGTACTATGACTGGTTTGGTCGGCACTGGGGCCGGCCAAACAGTCAGCGCCCATAACATTGGGCTAGCCACTCCTCCCCGACCCGCCCACCTGCCCGCCCCCAACCAGGCATACCCTCCTTCTGCTTTCTCGCAGTGTGAGAAGCATTAACGTAAAATGGTATTTATACCATTTTACGTTTCTGCTTCTCGCACTGCGAGAAAGCAGTGGGGCGCCGCTCTGACGCCCACGTGGAGGACCCGCCACTGTCTATGTGACCAGCTGAAAGACTGTGGCACCCCAAAAAATTATTGAAACATGCGATGAAAAGAGCTTGGTATACGCCCAGGGAATGCCTGCTAACAAAGAGAGTAAAGCAAATGTGAGACAAACTGGTTTGCGTATCTACCTATGGTCCACATACAAACAAATTTCGCCAAATCATTTTGAAGAATTGGCATCTTATGCAGAATTTGGAACATCCACTACAACCACCACTGTTTGCAATGAAGAATAACATCAGTATTGGTCAACAAATAGTGCGCGTGGAGATCGCCTCCCCCACAAGAAAACAAGACTTAAGAGCACAATGGAATCTAAAACCAATTGTAGGTCATCGTAAGTGTGGTAATTGTTCTGTGTGTGAAACAACCATAGAAGGAACTGAGTTTACACACAACAACCTCAAGTGGACACAGAAAGAATTCTCAAATTGCAAAACAAAAAATGTGGTATACGCAATCATTTGCCCGTGCCAAAGAATATATATTGGCAAGACAAACTAAGAAATCAAACAACGGATTATGCAACATTGGTCAAGAATCAAAACAAAGGTAGTAACTGCCCCGATGGTGAGCCACTTTATTGAAAAGAACCATAGCGAAAAAGACCTCAAGTGGACTGTTCTAAGTGTAATAAAACCGAATCCTAGAGGAGGGGACACTGAGGCAGCATTATTGCGAAAAGAAGCCTATTTAATTCTAAGATTCAACAGCACTGTTAATGGCTTGAATGAGATGTCAGAAATAGGCAGAACTTAATGTAAATGTCTGCCTTAGATAAGTCAAGCCGAGAACATAACTAAAAGGCTGCTCCATGCAGTGTGCACTCAAATTCCCAGAATGCAATATTAAAAACATCGAGAGTAATCGAGTTTAAAATGACTCGGGAACCGGAAGTCACTGTGTTAACCGTTCGGAGTAAACACTCGAAGCAAGTCATAGAAAGCGCCCGTGGAAGTAAGTTGATAAAACGTTAATATGAGAGCTTGTTAGAATTGCTTTCTGACTAGACACCATTCACATCGCTGGCTTTATTGTTTTAAGAACGAAAATCGAAAGGATACATAACTTGTTCGGATTGAGAGTAACAAACCGCCCAAACTGTTTGCCACGAGGTACCCTAACTAATCACACTGCTGGTTGAATGACTAGAAAGTAAGTTGCTTGTTTGAACATTAAGCGCTCTACAATACGTATAAATCGTGGTGCTTCAAACTATAATTGTTCGACTTTCATATTGTAGACGGAGAGACCCAAAGCTCTCACGAGCTAAGACACAGGCTACATATGAAAAGTGAAAACCACAACAGGTACCAGAAAAGACAGAATTATAACTACAAATTGTAGAAACCTTAAAATAAATTTAGGAGAGGCGAGAAATTAACTATTGAATGTTTGTGACCTTCTATTACAGATTGTACCCAGTCCAAGTCCTGAAGAGAACCCCAATAATTATACTGGGGCTTGAAACGCGTCGGCAACATCTACCACTAGGGGAATACGCTGATTTAATTTTGTCCATTCGTAGGGAATAGTTTTAAAATTTCTATCGCCTACTAGGTCCATGAATAGTGTTCCCAGTGGTCAGCAGCTTCGTTATCTTTAAAAAGAGACCATTTTAAAAGATAAAATCAGGTTATTGGTTGCTGCTTGTCTTAAAATAATGACTGGTTCAATAATGAATGTAACCCATGGTTCACAAATGTTTTGTGTTCAATGTATTTCTTGTAATGTTTTTTGTAACAAATTGATTTAAATGTATGTTAAATGTCGGGAAGTATGAGGTCTTTCCCTTGTTTTGACTCAAAAAACAAGTGAGTTATATCTTTAAAAAAAGATTAAATGATGAGTAAATAAACACTACAGACCAAAGAATTCATTGTGTGGCCTGAGTCTGTCTAAGTAAAAAGCAGCAGTTCAAATGACGGCTAGTTATTTGTTGTTCTAACTTTTAGAAAGTTGTCATTTTCTTACTTTATATTCATTTTCCATGTCAAAAAGGGGGTGGGGGGAGATAGAAGTTTGGAATATCACTCTTCTTCCATGTATTGTTATATTCTCAATCAAAAAAGGGATGGAGTGAATCCTGCTGGTCTGGGAGGATCCAGGGGTAACCACTCTATTCCAGAAACCTTCTTACTTTAACCATTCTGTGCATCTGGGTTGGCTGACAGTTGGGCTCTTGTGCATTCACTCGACAGTTACACAAAGGGAGCTGAGTGTGCCTTGCATATCCTGATGGCCAATCACCATGCTGACGGGCCTTCCTGAGCTAGAGTGGTGGGAGGAGTTGACACTGACACCTGAATAGGGCTGTGCCTGGCCTCACACAAATAAGTCTCCATACCCTGTAGAAGCCAGAGCAGGAAAGGGCAGGGTCTTGTGAGGAGAAGAATCGGCATGGCCCGATCTCCATTAGGGGCCCAGCACGCCATGCGCTCTCCGGAAACCAGTTCCACCCTGCGGCAGCCAAACACTGAGGAGTCCTGAGAGACAGCAGTGCAACGACCCCAGCCTTCCCCTCATCTGGCGGGAGGATGCTGTAGCCTGAACGAAGCATTGCATTCGCGCGGCGAAGGGAGTACCCCCCCGGAATCTCCAACAGCTACAACAGCCGCCCACAAGCAAGTTACTGTGAACCTGGGGACCCGTGCGGTCTGGATACTTGAAACTGCGTGGTCCCCGTAAGGGCTGTAAACATAGCAGGTGGGGAGTAGACTTACTACCATTTGCACTTGGGGGCAGGAGTGCTTGCCCATCTTCCTGTGTTCTGTGCCCCCGCGGCAGCATTCTTTCCCTGCATTCGGGTCCCTCCATTCCACAGCAGAGACGACCTATTTGGCCGCAGCTGAAAATTACAGTAAATCTCTCAACATTAACCACCCACAGGTTTCCAAGGAGCCAAAGACTGGGCAAAAACTCCTGTAAAGGCTCTATAAGGACCCCAGCTTTGAAATAGTACCTTATGACCTGATTTCTTAAAAAATTATATATCTGGTGATTTATTGCTTGGATTTTTGTCGTTTTGGTCTTGTTGTTATCAGATAAATATTGGCTATTTTTCTAAACTGGTGTGGAGTCATTTTGTGGTGTTTTTACTGTGTGTGTGTGCACAAATACTCAACACATTGCCTCAGAGATAAGCCTGACTGCACTGTGCCAAGCTACTAAGGGGGTGAGCAGGGGTTATCTTAGGTGTGTAACTTACTTACCCTGACTACAGTGAGGGTCTCTACTTGGACAGGATGCATACCACTGTCAACTAGAGACTCAATGTCTAACAATAACTATGTAGGGTCGTTCTCAATTAGTCATAGTAAAAGGGTTGTTCAACAGAAGATCGTATACAAATACAGCATCTGACATAAGTTTATGCCCTAAATATAATTTACAAAAATATCGATCCAGGGTGTAGATTTGCTCCTATAAACTCTAATGTGGGTGATATTTTTGTAGAAGATTTATTGGAAAGGATATTTATATCAGACAATATACTGGTACCACAATGCTCTTTACTCTCTGTTGTGGAAATGCACTGTAAACAAACACCCCAGGGAAGATGGAGTTTGCACATTTATTGTAATTAATGTGCAAGTATAGCGTGTGGTTGTCATTGTGTGGCCTCATAGAGCTCAATCCTGTTTATTTAGTTACAGACCCTGGTACGCATGCGTGGTGTGGATGCAGTGTGGCCCATAGGGAAGGGGATTGGTATCACGTGTCTGAGTGGTGCTCATAATAAAACATATTTGGAAAAGTGTGAGGGCAGTGAGATGCTTTCATACCTGCTATCAACCAGACCATTATTACACAACTGCGCATAAACCAAATGAGCAGTTTTTAGTCCTTAAGGCTGATTTTGCGTAAACTATTCCTAAATGCATGGTCCTGGAAAAGGTAATGTATTTGGTTAGTGGGATTGGTTTAATTAATGTCTAATCTTTGGCAGTAATGAGCACAGTCGAGCACACTGGCAATCTATGGACTCGTATTGAAGATGAGCAATCCAGTGGTGATAGGTTGAGTAGATCAGGGTAGGTTGACAAGCACTGTAGCCAGAGAGGCTTCATAACCTGAGTGTTCTCCTGTCCTGAGCCGCTAGTACAGAAGTACACCTACAGTGACGGGAAGAAATGATGTAACAGGGGTTAGGGTGCTTAATATCTTGTCTGGTTGTGGATGGCACACATCAAAGTGAATGCACTGACAGTGCACGAGGGTTCCACGCTAACATTAGCTGTCCAGTGGTAAAAGGTTAAGTGCTGAGGGGTGTGGTTGATGGATGTTGTAGCCCGGAAAGGTGACTAATGTGAGGGAAGGATGTCCAGAGCCGACGGGGCCCTGGTAATGAGACAGCCTTTGGTAGAAATTGTTTAAATATTTAACATTTGTCAGGGCATTTGAGAGCATGCAGATGGGTGTTTGACTATTCCTCAGATACAATTGGTGTTTGGTGAATCTCATCTCTGGTTGGGAAAGCCAATGGTCGCCACTCACAGATAAACACTAGCGATCACATCAAGGTAAAGAGAGCAGGTGGGGACCAGCCCCTCCTTCTGGGGAGACCTCAGCTTAAGGAATGAGAGGCTTCAGAGCCTGTGAAGCAGGCCTCATCACCAGCAGCTTCACTCACGTCATCCTCGCCCTGATCTCACTGCGCCTTGAAGCCTGGAATAAAGTTAAAGTGATGAACAGAGCAATTCCCCTTTAGCAACATAGTCACCTGGCAGGAAAGCTCTAGCATTCCAGAGGAACACGGCAAACAGAAGGCGAAATCATCTTTCACCAAGAGATGATGATGTCCTCAAAAAGAAGACTTTGAGAAAGTAATTCAAGGGATCGTCTCCTGCGTATCAAGTTCCAAACTCATGGAACTTTTTAACTGCACGACTATACTGCCCGACTGCTGACTAAGGGCTCTTTAAACATCACTGTGAGTCTACACCTCCCCGATCGGGCACATCTCAAAGTTCATTCTTATGCATATGGTGCACACTGGTCCCTCTATTGCCCCAAACTAGACTGTAAGTTCTCATGAAATATAATTGCTGTCTCCTTTTTTCCTGTGCAAAAAATATATACCTCTCTGATGCCCATTGAGGCCTGCATGGTAATATTGAATAAACAATAAATGTATAATATTAGAACCGCTCAGAAATACTGGGCGTGACTCACCCACGCAGAATATTTAGAATGGAAGCATAAGTCCTGCTGTTTGCCTGCATGCTGAGTTCAGGGCAGTGTGATGCAGGAAGACACAGTGACTGTACTGTGCCTGTCTGTGCTGGAGGGACTGTTTGAGATGGTTGGTAATATCTTTATTGCCCACCTGCTTTTGGCCTTTACGAGTAGTTAATTGCACTTTCCACTACATGCCTCCTCACTGCCCTGACCAAGAACAAACCTTTGGAGCACTTGGAGTGATGCATTTCACATCACTGTATCCACTGCAGATAGACCCTGTGTCTACACTATATCACTATAAACATCCTGAGTCACAGGATACCGAACCCTCACAGATGCATTCTCAAGTAGTGCTATGTAATAGGTTGAAAAGCTGCCTGGTGCCCAGGGATGGAAACCTTTGCCAGCGTTAATCCAAACTGGAGCTACATCCACATTCTCGGTCTCTGGTAGACAGCCACGTCTTACAGTAGCAGATAGTCTACATTCTCTTCTATTCCTTGCCTAGAGGTGCCAGAAGCAGTAAATGAGACATGCCTGCACAGTCTCAGCTCTGGCTAGATGAGTCTCATCGTCAGAACTCCACCAATATTCCACTGATGCTTGTATGTAAAACAGTAATTTTGAAACAGAAATCCTTGCCAGTACTGATCAACCCTGAATAAACCCTGCTTTGGTTTTAAAATAAGTTCCCTGTACACATTTAGTTTATCAGTATTCTTCGTTTTAACAATATATACACAGCTCAGATTTCAGAGCACAGTATACTGTGATGTAGATGATAAAATTGGTAATCTACCTTTACTTAGCGGGCACTAGTATGCATTACCATTAGTACGCATTTATAACTTCGCAGGATCTTTTTGTACGCATGTTTTTACTTAGCATGCCTTTACTTAGCATTTACCGTTACTTCGCAAAGTACTTTACTTTGCAGACTATCTACATCGTTGTTTGGAAAAGGAGGCGCTTCCGTTTACAAACAACGACATGCAATTATGACAACGCATTAAGCAGGAGAAGAGAGGAACCACGGATGAAGGGGAAGAGAGGGACCACGAGGAGAGAGAGGTAAGTGGGTTGTGTATTTTTTAGGGTTGTGCAGGAGGTAGTCTTTTAGGTTGTAGTGTTTTGTTTGTGTAGTGTTTATTTTTGTTTTTTGGGTTTAAAGTAGTGTCGGGGGTTGTGAAGGGTAGTGTTTGGGAGTAGGGACAGGACAGGGGGTCAGGGGAGGGATGTGCAGGGGGTAGTGATTTAGGGTAGTGTAGAGGTGTTTGAGTAGTGTCGGGTAGAGTTTTAGGGTTTAGGGTAGTGTCGGGGGGGGTCATGCAGTGTAGTGTAAGAGTGTAGGGACAGGACTGGGGGAAGGGGGAAGGACATTTAGGGGGTAGTGATTTAGGGTTTAGGGTAGTGTAGAGGTGTTTGAGTAGTGTAGGGTAGAGTTTTAGGGTTTAGGCTAGTGTCGGGGGGGGGGTCATGCAGTGTAGTGTAAGAGTGTAGGGGCAGGAATGGGGAAGGGGGAATGACGTTTAGGGGGTAATGATTTAGGGTTTAGGGTAGTGTAGAGGTGTTTGAGTAGTGTAGGGTAGTATAGTGTTTGAGGATTTATGTAGTGTAGTGTTCCTATTTGTAAATGTGAATGTGTTAAAAAAGTGGAAGGAATCACCCACCCAAAAGACATATTTAATTTATTAAAAGCATGTTGAAAATATTAAAATACATTAATGATTACGTGACTTTTTATAAATTTAAAGTGGTTTTAAATTACATTTGCAATACTCCCCCACGCAAAAACCATAATTCCCTGTCATCCCGTTCCAGGGAATAGGTTTGTATTAGAGATTTTTTGTACTTACTACGTGCAGTAAAGGAGTTCAAATGGTATGCGTATTAATTAAATGCGGTGAAAACGCATTTTAAGTACATTTCAATGCATTCGCAATGTATATGATTTCGCAGTATAAACTTGCGAAGTAATGGTCATTGCGAAGTAAAAACTTCGTAATAATGCCATGCGTACTAATGGCTTGCGAAGTAACGTCATATATTCGATAAAATTCTGTGTTAAAATGAGCTGAAACAAGCTGAAGTACAATGTTCAGCAATTAAACAATATGTTGATTGTTTTGTTTTATTTACCAGTGTTTGGATTTTCAGGAGGAAGGAGAACACTGCGTGAGTGATTGAGCATGCTTGTGCCTTCTCCCTGTACATCCACATGCCCCACTTAAAACATCAGTTACTTCACTGTTATGTGCTCCCGCACCCATGCTTGTCCCATTCTTCGGGTAACACTTTGATGGAGGACTTTGCAGCAGAGGGTTCCTTGCAGAGAGATCAGCTCTGCAGTTGGGAGAGAGAAGGTAGCATTAGATGCAGTTTGTGGTGGCTGTTCACCCTGAGGATGAGGGATGGAGAAGGACCTTGAGGATGAGGTGAGCGTGACAGGGAAGCATTGAAAGGCTGGTTTAGGAGTAATCACTGAGGGTCATCGAGGTTACTGAGTCTCCAACAGCTTGCAAGAGCCCCCAAAGTGCTCTGTAGAAAGATCAATCAGTACTGTACGCACTGTCATTATACCTGCATTTCACCAAGAAAAATTGACTGTAAGGTTGAACATGGTAGAAAGAAGTGGAAACAGAGTTGCTTGTATTAGTGCATTCGGTTAAGCTCTGTTGCGTTTATCTATGTTCACTGCATGATTGTATTGGTCCACTGTTCTCTTCGCTATCCTTCTGAATCCAAATATCTGAAAGAGACACGTTAGTGATAGATTCCTTACCTTAGAATATCCCCAGGCGTCAGACTGGATCAGGAAAGTTTTTCGTCAGCAGTACCCCTGCGCGTCGGTAGGTGGCGTTGTGCGGCTCCGTGTTCGTCGCTGGCGTCGTAAGCGCCGAGATGACGTCACGGAGACTACTTAGGCGCCACCCATGCGCGCTGACGTCAGTTCTTTCTTTTTCCGCGCCAGCAAGCGCAGATCCGGTTAGAGCACGTACCTTAGTCACTTTTTGACTAGTTATTTTTGGGACTTTTGTCTCTACTTCTTAAATCTTGACTCCTGGTGCCACGTAGGGATGCCTGGGTTTAAATCCTGCTGGGCCTGCCGCCCTACGATGTCGGTGGCCGACCCCCATGGCGTCTGTCTCTACTGTCTGGAGCGCGACCATGACTCCCGGTCATGTTCCGACTGTCTGGCCATGGCTCCGAAGGCTTTGCGGGAGCAGTCCCGAAAGCTGCTGGAGGCCCGACAGTTGTCTCTGCGCCGTTCCAGGTCCAGGGGTCGCTCAAGGGACCGGCCGCGGATTCATCATCATCACTCCTCGGGGTCCAAGTCTTCGCCCTCAGAATCGGGTAAGCGGCATCACAAAAAGAAGTCGAAGAAGCGCGTACGCTCTCCGACCTCCCCCCATCGGTCTTCGGACGAGGGGGCCCGGGGTCTTTCCCCCGCGGCTCCGTTGAAGCCTGTCAGTCCCGCGGCCTACCCGCCATACTCGGGTCCGTCGGCGACTCCAGCCCAGGTGCAAGAGTTTCTTGCTGCCATGGACCGCCTTTTCGGGCCTAGGGCTCCCGCCGGCGCGCCTTTGGGCCCCGCGGTCCCTCTTGAGGGCCCTTGGTTGCCGGCGGCTCCGGCACCTTCGCCGCTAGGCCCTCCGCTGGCGGCTCTGGCCCCGGCGCCGCAGGGTCCTCCGCCGGCGGCTCCGGCCCCGGCGCCCCCTGTGGCTCCCTTCCCGGCACCACCCTGGGTCCCGTTCGTCCCACCTCCGCCCTTGCCCGAGTTTCCATGCAATTTTGCTCCGGCTTGGGACCCTGATTGGGCCTTGGAGCCGGAGCGGCGTCGACCGGCGCCGTTCTCGGCACCGTTCCCGGCGCCGGTGGAGCATTTGTTTTCCCCTGTGCCTCCCCCGCCGCTGCAGCCTGTGCCTCGGGCTGTTGTGGAGGGGGAGGACTGGGAGGGGTCGGAGGACCCTCTTGCACGGCAGTGTGAGTCCGAACAGGAGTGGGCAGAAGACTCAGAGGATGCAGGTGGCCTTGACCTCTCCTCTGAGCCTGGATTTGTGTCTCCTCCCACTGTCATGGAGGAAGGCGCAACATACACCTTGGTGCTCCGTAGAGCAGCTGAGGCTCTTGACCTTGAATTGCCTACTGTTACCCTCCGGACTAACCTCCTTACTGAAGTGCTTCAGCCGGCGGCAAGTTCTATGGAACCTCTGCTTCCGTTCAATGAGGCCTTGACGGATGTTTTGATGAGTACCTGGTCTAGGCCAGCCACAGGAGTTCCTGTGGATAAAAACGTAGCCAGGCGTCACCGCCCGGCACCGGGTGACCCTGCCTTTTTGACGACTCATCCGACACCGGAGAGCCTGGTCATTCAGGCTTCCACTTCCCAAACTGCATTCCCTACCGCTCCGCTGGATAAGGAATCAAAAAAGCTGGAGCAGCTTGGCAAAAAGTTGTTTTCCTCTGCCAGCCTGGGGCTGCGGTCAGTCAACACCGCATGCCTCTTGGGCCGCTATTCTCACGCTGTGTGGGACACGGTGGCGCAAACTCTGCCCCACTGCCCGGAAGAGGTTCGGGCTGTGCTTTCACAAGCTGTTGCAGAGGGTAAGGATGCCGCGAAGTTCGCCATTCGGTGTGGGTTGGACACCGCAGACTCTTTGGGAAGAGCCATCTCCACAACGGTGGCCTTGCGGCGACATGCCTGGCTGCAGTCCACGGGGTTTTCGGGGGATGTCCAGAGTTCGCTCATGGACATGCCTTTTGATGGTACTCACCTATTTGGCGATCAGGCAGACAGTGCGCTGGAGCGTTTTAAGGACTCTCGGGCTACAGCCAAGTCCTTGGGTCTCTCCACCACACGCCCGGCCATGTCTACCTTTCGTTCCTTTCGTGGCTGCGGAAGGGGCGCCCCTACACGTCCGTTCAGCCAAAGGCCTGCGCAGAACCAGCCTCAGCGCGGCCGCGGGCGTGGTGGCCGCCGTGGCGGCACAGGGGGCCGGCATGCGGGTCAGCCCACCTCCGCTCCCGCAGCATTCGCCTCAAAGCCTTCCTAGTCTGCGCTTTGGGGTGCACCCCACGCCGGTGGGCGGCAGGATTCAACATCACCTCCCCCACTGGCACTCTGTCACTTCGGACAGGTGGGTGCTGCAAATCGTCCGAAGGGGCTACTCCCTCCCCTTTGAGTCTGCCCCCCAGGCCATGCCACCTCAGTTCCACCGCATGTCGGGGGATCACTTAGCGCTTCTCCGACAGGAAGTCACGGGCCATCAAGCGCGTTCCTGGGCCAGAAGTAGGACACGGTTGTTATTCCCACTACTTTTTGGTCCCCAAGAAGGACAAAGGGGGCTTGCGCCCCATCTTGGACCTCCGGAACGTCAATCGCTTCCTCCGGAAGGAGAAGTTTAAGATGTTGACTCTGGCTCAGGTCTTGGCTGCCCTCGACCCTGGAGACTGGATGGTAGCGTTGGACTTGCAGGACGCATATTTTCACATTCCCGTCCTGCCGGCCCACCGGCGTTACCTGCGGTTCACGGTAGGCCAGGAGCATTTTCAGTTTACTGTGCTCCCTTTCGGCCTTACAAGCGCCCCTCGGGTGTTCACAAAAGTGATGGCGGTGGTCGCAGATCATCTGCGCAGGTCAGGGATGTCAGTCTTCTCCTACCTCGACGACTGGTTGTTGAAGGCGGGCTCGCCCCAGGCCATCGTCACCCACCTTGAGACTGCGGCCGACCTCCTGCAATTGCTCGGGTTCCTCATCAAGGAACGAAGTCGCACCTGAGTCCCTCTCAGAAGCTCCCCTTCATCAGAGCGGTTCTGGATTCGACGCGGTTTTGGGTTTATCCTCCCGAGCAGCGAGTCCGGGATATTCAGGCTATGATTCCGATCTTTCAGCCTCTATCCTGGGTTTTGGTCAGGATGACCCTCCGGCTCCTGGGCCTGATGGCCTCTTGCATTCTGCTAGTGCAACATGCCAGGTGGCATATGCGGGCTCTGCAGTGGGACCTGAAGTTCCAGTGGGCACAACATCAGGGCAATCTGTCTGATCATGTCCAGATCTCGGAGCGCACTGCACGACAATTGCGGTGGTGGCTCACAAATCGCGATTGGGTCAATGGCAGATCCCTCTCCCTCCCTCAACCGGAGCACACAGTGGTGACGGATGCGTCCCTCTAGGGCTGGGGTGGCCACTTGGGAGAGGCGGAGATCAAAGGCCTCTGGTCTCCGGCGGAGTCCCGGCTCCATATCAATCTTTTGGAGCTTCGGGCGATCCGACTTGCACTGAAGGCATTCCTTCCCTCTGTCCGGGGCAGTGTAGTGCAGGTGTTCACGGACAACACCACCGCCATGTGGTATTGCAACAAACAGGGCGGGGTGGGGTCGTGGACCCTATGTCAGGAGGCTCTGCACCTCTGGACATGGCTGGAACATCAAGGCATTACCTTGGTGGTTCAACATCTGGCAGGTTCTCTGAACGCCAGGGCGGACGAACTCAGCCGCCGGTGCTTGATGGATCACGAATGGCGTCTGAACTCGGACGTGGCGCAAGGTCTCTTTCTGCAGTGGGGAGAGCCTTGGTTAGATCTATTCGCCACCGAAGAGAACGCGCAATGTCATCAGTTCTGCGCGTTGGAATTTCCAAGGCGGCACTCGCTCGGCGACGCTTTTCGTCACGAGTGGAGCTGCGGTCTGTTGTACGCCTTTCCGCCTATACCACTTCTGCCCAGAGTGCTGAAGAAGATTCGGCGCGACCGGGCCCAAGTCATCCTTGTGGCTCCGGATTGGGCACGAAGATACTGGTATCCCAAGCTACTCAACATGGCGATCGATCCCCCGATCCGACTGCCTCTTCAGGAGGATCTTCTGTCGCAGCAGCAGGGAACGGTCCTCCACCCGAACCTGTCCAGCCTCCACCTCCATGCGTGGAGATTGAGCGGCGACAGTTGACAGCTTTCGATCTTCCTCCCGAAGTCTGTGATGTCATTCTGGCAGCCAGGCGTCCCTCCACTAACACGGTATACGCCTGCAGGTGGAACAAGTTTGTGGCATGATGCACAGCGAAGTCTGTGGATCCCCTTTCTGCCCCTCTTTCTGAGGTCCTTCTGTTCCTACTATCCTTGGCCCAGCTGGGCTCTGCTCTGGGCACTATCAAAGGTTATCTTTCGGCCATCTCCGCCTTTCTCCGGCTTCCAGATCAGCCTTCTCTCTTTAAGTCCCCGGTTGTTAACCATTTCCTGAAAGGCATTGCACACACGTTTCCTCCCGTGCCTTTCATAATGCCTCAATGGGACTTAAATCTTGTCTTGACCTATCTGATGTGCGCTCCTTTTGAGCCCCTTCATAACTGTCCTTTACGTCTTCTTACTCAAAAGACGGCTTTCCTGGTAGCTATCACCTCTGCCAGAAGAGTGAGTGAGCTCCAGGCTCTTTCTCCTAAACCTCCTTTCCTTTCTGTTCATCTGGACAAGGTGGTTTTAAGGACCCGTCCTTCTTTCTTGCCAAAGGTTGTCACGCCCTTCCACATCGGGCAGACCATCACTTTGCCCACCTTCTTTCCGCCTCTGCATCCTTCAAAAGAGGAAGAGAGGCTCCACCGTCTGGACCCAAAACGTGCGCTCTCGTTCTATCTGAAGCGCACACAACAGTTCCGGGTGGATGACCAGCTCTTTGTTGGCTACGTGGGGGCCAAAAAAGGTCGGGCCGTGCACAAACAAACCATCTCTCGGTGGGTCGTTTTGTGCATCAAAGCGTGTTACTCGTTGGCTAAAAAGGAGCCTCCTGTGGGGCTGCGTGCCCATTCTACCAGGGCGACGGCAGCCACTACTGCCTTGGGACGCGGCGTTCCCTTGCAGGATATTTGTCAGGCAGCCACGTGGGCCTCGCTGCACACATTTACCAAGCATTACTGCCTTGACAGTCAAGTCTGGAGAGACGGCTTCTTTGGCCGTTCTGTTCTCCGTGACTTTCTGGTGTAATCTATTCGCAGACCCACCACCGGGGTTGGTATTGCTGGGGTATCTATTCTAAGGTAAGGAATCTATCACTAACTTGTCTCTTTCAGATGCACAAGTTACTACTTGTGTAACGATATATCTGTAAGAGACATTAGTTAGTGATAGATTCCTTACCGCCCCACCCATCCTCCCCGTTCTGCGAACTGATTCTAGGGTTAAGGTCATCCCTTTCAGGGCCCTAGTTTCATGGCACCAGTGGTCAGTTTCTTGCATGGCTCTGCGTTCCTGGCGTGGAAAGTCGTGTACAGAACTGACGTCAGCACGCATGGGTGGCGCCTAAGTAGTCTCCGTGACGTCATCTCGGCGCTTACGACGCCATCGACGAACGCGGAGCCGCACGACGTCACCTACCGACGCGCAGGGGTACTGCTGACGAAAAACTTTCCGGATCCAGTCTGACGCCTGGGGATATTCTAAGGTAAGGAATCTATCACAAACTAATGTCTCTTACAGATATATGGTTACACAAGTAGTAACTTGTGCAACTGACTAACTTATCCACCACTCAAATTACTTTCATATTTCACTATACTAACTCAACACTAATCCTTTATGGGTTCCGGAATAGCGTGCTACTCGCCGAAAAAGCGCTTTGACGCCTCGTCAGGGGTACTAAGCGCTATATAAATGCAATTACAATACAATGCAACACAATATCCCCCGACTCTCCCTGTATGTGCGGGTGTGGTACCAGTGAACAGGTACAAGAGCAGGCACACTTCCTAGTCTGGGCTTTCGGTATTTTTTAGGGATGTGATTTTCTACAATGATCCAGTGGCCTCCATTCTGCTTGTGGGTGCAGAAAATCATTCCTTCCGCTTCTTCTAAAGAATCACACTCATGAACGGCTGGTTGCCATACTCTGAATGCTTATTTACTGCTCCTTTCTAGGTCGAGCAAAATACCAAAAAGGACAACCATGGCTTTTTTTTTTTTTTTTTTTAAACCAGGTACAAGTCTTCCTCAAGATACAGAGAACCATGGTGTCCATTGCTCAGTTCTAATGGCACACACATTCTCGTGAGGTAATATCACTTCTTCCACTAATTCCCAGGCAAGGTCAACTTCAGTGCCCCCTGGAAAGTAGTAGTGCTTCCAGAACTTCTAGACCTTGTATCGAGTGCTAGTTCGATAAGCAGTGAAACAACAAATCTTGTAGCGAACAGGGGTGTGGATATTTGCTGCTAATGTTCGTCTCAAGGATCCTGTTTACTGGGCTATGCCTATGCACTCCGACTGCAAAGGAACAATGTCTGCGGGTAGGATCCTTAGAAGGATTGTACTCCTGATGCCCAGTAACTTGCTCAAAGGCTTGGCAGCTCTTAGTGGTGACTTGCTGCTCATCACCCACTTACTGCCACTAAGGAACTATGGGTTCAGGCCTGGCAGATCTCCCTTTGCAAAGATGGACTGTTTCCATGGAGAACCTCTGGTAATCTGCTTGCTGGTTGCCTGATTAGTCCTATAGTACCTTGCCATCCCGCTATTGGCCACCCATGTCTGGTCTCGTAGGGCAGAGACCCCATAGGGATGGCCCATAGGCAATTCCTGTGAGTGCCGCTCTGCTCCATTCGAAGACTAGCACTCAAATTACTCAGATCTACGTGAACGTTCAAGGTACAAACAGCCACACATTCAGACAACAGCTCTGCCTCCAGTCATGAAAGAACCTTTAACTTCTTCACTTCTTCCCTGCTTCCTGGAGGGCAAATGTTTTATATCTTCAGGCTTTGGTGTAGTCTTCAAACAGATTGCACCACAGGTCATAAGGACCGGTAGATATCGACTGAATGTGTACTCTGGGAGCTGACATTAGTACAACAAATCAAATTACAGAGAAACCCATTTGGCTCTACAAGAATGAGGCAGAGGATGGTTTCCAAACCATGAAGGTTTATTATCAGATTATTCAAAGTTACAGGCTTTATTCATTCAATAAATCAGCTGTCAATTTGAGCATAAAATTCAGTATTGATAATCAATCCAAACAGAATAATCTCAAGCTGATAAAAGGATAAATCATTTAAAGAATATACGAGGCAAAGCAGACAGAATATCAGTTCCATAAAGGAACTTCCCTAAACTAAATAAAGCATTTAAGGACGTGAAGGGGAAAATTCTAAGCTGAAGGTGTCAGTCTTTCGTGAACTAATTTAAAGTTCAGGGCAAAGGAACAGAAACATTCAAGAGTGTAATTACGAGCATTGGAAATCAGCAGAGTTAGGGAAAGGTCTTCCATTGGCAAAGTTAGGATAGGATCTCTTGACCACTATTCTAAGACACATTGTTAAATACATTTCATTTCTTCTGGAAATTTCTTCCCACCAACTCCTCCAAACTGGGACCAATCAGGTTGCGCCATCTCTTTGGAACATGTAAATTCCCCTCGTAACCCTCATTGAACAAAAGTGAACACAGCTGCACGACCTTGGCTGTATCGTTTGTCTGGATTTCATTGTACTGGAGGATCTTTCTCATCCCCACTCACAGTGTAAATCACAACAAACTTCAAATTAATCCTATCTGCTCTAGCATTTCTAAAAGCAAAACAATACACCACTCTTCTAGCTAGGCTTGTTGTCTTGCTCCTGTAACAAGAAGGAAAACATGAAAGCACATTTCAAAATCAACGTTATGTTTTACAGAGAAAGATTTGTGAGTGAATGAGGCCTACTTGCAATTAGGTCAACTTAAGGAAATACATTTGTTTATACATGAATATACTATAGCTATTGTCTATATTTCTATTACACAAAATGTGGCTTCTTTATGCTCATATAGCAACACATTAACACATAGATTAAGTACTGCTGCAACAAATGATGGACAGAATGAATCAAACATTCACCCCCAGTCACAGATCTGGGTTAAATTAATCGTTCTTTTGCTCACTACGCACCCCAGTTCAGACCCAGCCATGTGCAAATCAGTCTTGACCCTACTCCTCATGGGAACAGTCCAGCTCGAACTGCCAAGCCAGGTCTGCACTGGACCAGAAACAATCATCCTGGGACTGGTTTGGGGGTAACACCCCTCATTAGCCAGGCTAGCTTGACTCCAGTGGTGCAGCGAGCAAGGGACCCACGTCTGGGCATACCCATCCCACTTAGGGCAAAAAGTGCTGCGGCAACAAATGATAGACCGAATGCTGAAGAAATCAAACATTCACCCCCAGTCAAGGGATCTGGGTTAAATCCATCATTCTTTTGCTCACTACGTCACCCCAGTTTGGACCCCGCCATATGCAAATCAGTCTTGACCCGGCTCCTCATGGGAACAGTCCACCCCGAACTGCCAAGCCAGGCTATACTGCCCCCATGAGGAACAGGGTCAAGGCTGATTTGCATATGGCTGGGTCCAAACTGTGGTGGCATGGTGAGCAAAAGAATGATGGATTAAACCCACATCCTTGTGACTCGGGATGAATGTTTGCATTGTTAAGCATTCCGTCCATCAATTGTTCCTTTTACTTTTGTCACCCTAAGTTGACAGGGTACGCCCAGACGTGGGTCCCTTGCTCACTTTGCCACCGGATTCAAGCTAGCCTGGCTGATGAGGGGTGATGCCCCGAAACCGGTCCCAGGGTGCTTGTTTCTGGTTCAGGGAGGACCTGGCTTGGCAGTTCGGGCTAGACTGTTCCCACAAGGAACAGGGTCAAGACTGATTTGCATATGGCTGGCTCCAAACTGGGGTGTCATGGTGAGCAGAAGAACATGGATTAAACCCAGATCCTTGCGACTCAGGGGGTGAATGTTTGCATTGTTCAGCATTCTGTCCATCAATTGTCCCTTTTGCTTTAGTAAAATTATAAAGCATAACATTCCGCACTACATCACTTAGGCAGGGAACGAGTGTGGCATGTAAATGATCCTTCCCCAGCCCGGTTGTCCTTTGGGCCCAAGAGGGGTGCAGCACATACCACAGACTAGCTTGTTGGTGTGAAAAAGGCCGCTTTATTGAAAATAGGTGCACCTTACATCAACATTCCTTGGCCTGTGCCGTACAAAACTGATCCTCACTAAATAGTATCCTCCTACCTTACCCCCCTCCCCCTCCCCTAAAGTTGTTCCCCCTGCAAACATTTATAAACCCCCCAAAACTTGCAACTTCTTAACCTTTCTTCACCTAGCTATCTATGTACACTTCCTATGCTCTTTCCCCTTCCTGCGTGCTTCCGGAGTGACCTTCCCAAACAATAAACTGTAACTGTAAACCTCTGTCCCAACTATTACACCAGGAAAAACGCCACTCAGAAAATTCCTCCGCCAGGACTTTTCTGACCCCCCCAACTAGGTCCCCGGTCGTTTCGGGTATCTACATATTCCTAGCACCTGGTCCAAAACCTCCTTAATCTGCACTATGTATAATTCCAAACCATATCTGGACAAATGAACCCCATCCTCCCGAAAGAAATACACTGCTGCATAACGCAGTTCTGGATGTTCCATCCTCCCAAAACCTTCCCTGTCACAAAATTTTCGCATGTCCCTGTTAATCTTCCTTCTCGCCTTATCTATTGCCCCCGGACGCTCTGCCCCCCTCCAACATCTCCTGGGAATGAAATCCGACCAGATCACGTGACAGCCCGACCATCGCCGTTGAATCTCTAACAAATCTCTCTGCATTTGCTTCAACAAAGCCAGACCTTTGCACTGCACCAGATCGTTCTCTCCCAAATGGATGAGCAACACGTCTGGGCAAATCCCCCTCTGATCGACCTGTTCAAAGCCGGCACCAACTCGTGCCACCTCATGCCCCCTTTCCCCTGCCACTGACACCTAAACAAACCAGGATCCAGCCCTAGGTTCACACTGTTCTGCTTTCCCCATTCGTACTGCTCCGCCCGCTTCACCAAAGAATGTCCTACAAGGAGGATGGACAATTCCGCCGCCGCAGGCCCCGCCACTGCACCTGAAAAGACACATATATGAGAAAAGAGGAGGAACATCATGCCTCTCCCTCCCCGGGGCCCCGCAGCCTGATGTATGTTCTAAAACAATCTGATTTCCATCGCCCCAAACGCATAAGCTCTTCCCTCCCCCACCCCTGTCTTGCTGCATCCGTTGCTGCACCTATGCGAAAGGAATGTGTCCCAAACTGTCCTGGGTTCTCACCTAGTCCTAGGAGGGTGCGCCTCAATACCCAAAGTAGTTGAGGCGCCGTCACCCTGCCCCCCTCCTCCCGGCGAAAAACCTCCCCCGCTCCAAAGGCCCCCCTCGTGGCTAATATCCTCCCCCATGCCGCGGGGCATACCTCCTGTTCCACTACAGGCCCCATGACCACCCACTTCCCTGCACCCCGCTGGTCTGTCTTCGAGCGACCCAGTAGTACAGCCACTTCCTTTTCCCGCAGATCCACCGTCCCCCACTGCACCCCCCGCGCCCCCCTTGTACCCAAAAGCTCGGAAACCCGAAAGGCCCCAAAATACATCCACGACATTAACGTGGAAAACAATACCGTTTCTTCATGGTTGCGGCAGATCTGCGGCAAAATCCGCGTCACGCCAACAAGAATACCTGCCGAAATGGGCCTCCTCAGCTGGGATCGGTTGCCTTTCTCCCTTGCCCAGCCTTCCAACAGTCGCGTTCCCAGTTCACCCGCGGATGGCGCGTAGCCCCACCACAATTTTCCCATGAACGCGATGGCCGACAGCTTTCCCGCTATCGTCACTTTGGACCTTCCTTTGTCCATCATAGCCATAATAAATTGTACTACCTGTTCTTCCCTGCCCCAGGGCCGGTCCTGCCGCGTCGCCCCACTGTCCAGAAAATCCCGCCAAGCCAGCTCGTAAGCTCTCCAAGTTGATGTGGCCACAGACCCTCTTACCAACTGCAAGACCCTTTCTCTCCTACCGACCACATCCCCTCTGGAACCGGCGTCCGGCATGCGTCCGCCTCCGTGGCTAGCCCATGGAACCTCTGCCACTGTGAACGAGACAAAGCGTCCACAATGTCATTGTCCACCCCCGGCACATGTCTGGCTTGAAACAAAATATCGTGCTCCAAACATCGCAGCACAAACACCCTCAATAACTTGAGCACCTGCGTGTCCCTAGCTGACTGCCTGTTCACGACCTGCACTACCGCCATATTGTCCACCTTAAAAATCACCTTCTTGTGCGCCAAATCCCGGGCCCAGACCGTCACAGCCACCACTAGTGGAAACAGTTCCAGAAAGGCAATGCTCCCCCCCCCGTTCTTCCAGTGCGATGGCCATTCCGCGGCGCACCACCTCCCTTGCCAGTAAAGCCCGAAACCGCCTGCCCCTGCCGCGTCTGAGGAGATAGTGACGTCCCATTCCCATTCCTCTGAGGCGGCCATTGGGATACCATTAAAGTGCTCCAAAAACCTCCGCCACATGCGCAGGTCCTCCTTTGTGCCCGCCGACAATCTCATGTGATGGTGCGGTAGCGTCAAACCGGATAAGGACAAACCTAGTCTTCTGCAGAAAGTTCGCCCCGCGCGCACCACCCTGCAAGCGAAATTTAAGTGCCCTAGGAGGACCTGTACTTCCCGTACTGTCACCTTCTTTTTTGCCAGCAGGCTGTCCACCAAGAGCAGCATATGCACCTTCTTATCCTCCGGCAGCCGGGCTTCCATTGCTACTGAATCCAGCTCAATAACAAGGAATGACAACACCGTGCCTGGACCCCGTGTTTTTTCTGGCGCCAGGGGCACACCCAGGTAGCCCATGAGCTCTGTAAAACTAGCCAGCTGTTGCTGACAGTCCGCCGAACCGGGCAGTCCCACCAGGAAAAAATCATCCAGGTAGTGCGTCACCGTCTGGTTACCGGTCCGCCAAGTAAAGACCCACTGCAAAAAGGTACTGAAACGCTCAAACAAGATATGGAGCACCCCATTGGCAACGCTTTGTCCACGAAAATGCACCCTTCAAACTGTATGCCCAACAGCTGGTAGTCCTCCGGGTGCACCGGGAGCAGTCGAAATGCCGATTTGATGTCGCATTTTGCCATGAGGGCGCCCGCCCCCACCGTAGCTACCAACTGCCGCGCCACGTCCACTGAAGAGTAGGACACTGACGAAAGTTCAGCCGCTATAAAGTCGTTCACGGACGCCCCCTCCGGCCATGACAAGTGCTGTATCAGCCGGTATTGTCCGGGTTCCTTCTTTGGTACCACTCCAATAGGGGAAATGATCAGGTCCCGAATCGGTGTCTCTTGAAAGGGCCCCGCCATGCGCCCTTCCCGGACTTCCTTGCCCAATTTGTCCCGTACCACCGCTCTGTGCGCGTTGGCAGATTTCAAATTTTCAGCCCACCTGGCAGACCTTGGACCCTCGTACCCCAGCCGGAAACCCTCCCGAAAGCCTAGTTGCAGCGTTCTAGCGTCGTCGGTCCGTGGATAAGACGCCAACAATGTTTCCAGCCGCTCCTGTTTAACTGAAGTATGAGCCTTTGCCCAGATGCCCCTGTCCTCCCCTACCCCCCCGACCCCCTGCTTGTTGCCCCGCCTGCGTGGGCTGCTGCCCCTGTCCGCTGCCTCCCGCCCCCCAGCATTGAACCACTGGGTGCCGACCTGCGCACTTGGAACATTCGTGCCTAAACTTGCAATATTGTCGAGCGCATGTGCCCTTGTTGAAATCCCAGCACGCACCCCCTGTGCTTCCGGCGTTGTTCCCCGCATATCCCACCCCCTGCGGGTGGGGAGGTTCGGAAGGGGCGGGGTGCGAGCTGTAGCCCGCTTGCCGTGTATATTGTTCTCCCGAACTTGGCCCCTCCCATGGTTTGCTGGTAAAGGTCGGAGTCTATTTCCCCCACTTGGCCTCCGGATCCCAGGCCAACCGCGCCCGGAACTCCTCATCATAGTGGGACCATGCGTACCCCCCGTACGTGACCTGTGCCCGCCTGATCACGTCCATATATTTAAACAACGCGACGGCCCGGTCCGGGTACTTCTCACAGTACACGCTGGCGAAAATCAAAAATGCCGCCGACCAGTTTTCAATGTTCATGGGCACCCTCGGCCTCTTGGCTAATTCTAGCTCCTCCTCCTTGGACCCTTCTTTCGCTGTAAGCTCCCTATGTAGTAACTTCAGCATGTCCACGTAGTCTCCCTTCCAGATTTTTTCTTTGGTGCCCAACGTAAGGTGGGCCCCCAGGGGCTTCGTAATCCCCATATATGGCAATTTTTTCACGGGGATGTCATGGCTCTCCTTTCCCCCCTCTTTGAGAGCCCCCCCTTTCGCTTTTCCCCCCTCTTCAGTCCCCCCTGCCGGTCCTGCTGCTTGGTCTCCTGAAGAGGCGGGCGCCTTCCCCCCCTCGCCCTTGCCCCCCCCCGAACTCACCGACTCCGGCCCCACCCCCGTGTCTTTCACATACTTCCCTTGTCTCAAACGCACCTCCCCCTCCTCCCCCCCCGCGCATCTGTGCCAACCGAGACCCTTGCCTGCGGCCTACCGCCTGTCGGCCCTTTAGAAAAACCTTTCGCTGCCTTACCTGGCGTCAAGGTCGGCGTCCGTACCGGATCCCGCCGCCTAACCAGTCGTGCAGAAGGGGCCATCACGCTCTCCGCTTTGTTCCACCTGACCGGACCGCTCTGTAACAAACTAGGCATATCGTTAGTTACGCCCCCCCCCGTCCTGCCGGTCCTCAGGCTCCACAATTTCCCCTTCTTCAATGCTCCCTTCATCGTAGTCCAATAGAACTGGGCCGTCCACCTCGGACTCCGGCCCCTCTACCCCTGCGCGGTCCCTGTCTGACCAGCTTGGCAATGGGCCGCCCTCCGTGGGCTCCAGCCTGCTCAAGCCCGCCTTCTCCCTGCAATTGCGGAGGAATTCCCCCCACTCCCTCGCCGCTGCCCTGCGCGCTGTTTCTGTGAATCCCGCTCTGTGTCATATGCCTCCCGCGCCTGTCCCCCTGTGGCCGCATGGACCCCTCGGGGTTGAGCTACCGGGGGCCTCTCGTCCCGCCTCCTGTATGCCGCTGCCGGCAGGTCCCTCGTGGGAGCGCGACCGCCCGCATGAGGCAGAGCCGGCCCATCCTCTCGGTGGGTTGGAGCCGCACGCAACTCTCCCGAGCACCTCGCCGTCCTTTCCTGCCAAAAAGAAGTGGAGTCCGACATGCCGGGGTTAGTCCTGCCCTCTAACCCTCCCATCCCCGCGCCCTCCCCCGTGAAACCCCCCATCCCCGTCCCGCACCCGACGTACTGGATGAGTGGCCCCCCCGCCGCGATGGGGCGGACCCCCAGGCCCCAGCCCCCCCGCCCCGTGCACCCCCTGCTCCCTCCCCTGGAAAAGCCCCCCCTTCCCCATCGCTCCACTCCAACTCTTCAACCACCCGACGAACCGATGTGCCCACCCCAGCCCCTCCAAACCCCACCCCAGCCCCTCCACTCCCCTCGCCCCCCCCCCGACTCCAACACCCGCCCCCAACCCGCTGATTCCGACCACCGGTGGCGCAGTCCCTCTGGCGCCCTATCCAGCCAACCCCCCACCTCGAGGGAGGGCATGGACCCCCAGCGCGGCCCCTCCCTGCTTGCCATCAACCCCCCCAGCGTCCCCAACCCCTGCCGGGGTGCGTGCCTCACGCACTGCCCGGGCCTCCCCTGTCTACCTGCGAGGCCCCCCGCCCCCCACCCCGGCACCTGGGTCCATCGCCTGAAACCCCCGCCCCCCATCCGATCCCGTCCTCCGCCCCTGGCTTCCCGCAGGCCCCCCTGCCTCCTCATACTCCTCCCCACTTTCAATCAAAAGCGGGGAGGCCCACCCACTGCCCATCTGCGAGGTGACAGCCCCCTGGTTTCCCCGCTCCGCGCCTACGCTCTCTACCATCACGGGGGCCCCCACCGCCCCTTTCCTCCCTTGCGCCCTGCTAATCGGAGCCTTTCCGGCCCCCCGGGCCCCCTCCTTGAATTGCAGCACGGGCCGCGGAGCCGCGCCCCGCCCCCGCCACGTGTGCGTTTCCTCGGTGCGGCCGCGTTAGCAGTGCGGCCGCGCCCCCCTGCCTCTACACTTAGACGTTTTCGCGCTCGCGGCGGCTCGCATGCCAGCACAGCCGCCGCGACCCCGCTCGCCGCCCTCCTGGGTGGCCTTACCTTAACGCCGGGCCGCAGCATATCCGTGCGGCCCGCGTCCTCCAAAAGGCGGAGCGCCTCTACAACCCGGGGATCCTGACTGTGTGCCATCGCACCCGACTCCGCAAACGCCAGACAAAAAACAGCTTCCCAAACCAGAAAACCCTCCCAGCCGGCTGTCGTGTCACTTCCACCGAAATGGTGGTCAGTGACCTAAGATGGCCGGCTATATAGGCCCCCAGCCCAAAAACCGCCCAAACCTAGCCCAAAATAGCCCTGGGAAGCCCAACAAGCCCAACTGGGCTCTGGCTGCCCCCCGGCCCAAAATCCCCCAGGAGGGGCAGGCCTCCCGGTGGTCGGCCGCCCCTCCCAAAGCCCTATTGAGAGGTTCCACTGCTTCATGAAATCGCCTCCTTTCCTTAGCGGCCAGTCCATCTCTGAAGAAGCGCCACCGCCTGCAGTCCCACAGGGAGGCTCTGCGTTGGCACTTGGCGCCAAGTCTCCTCGGCTTGCAGCTGCTAGGTGGAGTGAGGCGGGGGCCCGGGTGGCATATTAGATCTGCTTCATATTTTGATTTAAATACAATCTCGAGAAAATGAGGTTTGGTGTTAATGACAGAGTAAGTGGATGAGTCGCATTCCTCACAGGAGGCTCTAAACGAGGAGGCTGGGCTCTCACTTTACACCCCGCCTGACTGACGCACTCTTTAATATTTAGTGTTGCACACGCTGCTAAATTACCCTCGGAAAGTGACAGTAAATTGTGAAACTGGTTGTAATGATAAATCTGTTTATAGGTTGCTTCTTTATTGGATTCATGCTTAAAGTTTAATGGACCCTGACGAAATAAACGAGTAAGGAAGGGCAAGCGCAGCCATTAAAACACAACCGCTGTGCTTCCGGTGGCAAACGGGGATCACTACTTCGGCATGGAATCTTCCGGAGGCTTAGTTTAGCAATGGACGAAGCTCGTCTGGGAGCAGGGCGGGAGGGAGGCTTCGCCCAACTAGAATTGATGCGTTTGTGTTCGCAACCCTGGTAAGAGTTGAAAACTGACTTGCTTGATGAAGGTGGGCCAAAGTAGGATGTACACCGGTAGTGGTGTGAAATAAAATGATTGGAACCCCCTCTGCAGAATGTCTCGGGGCCCCTAAGTCGACCATATCTCACAGATACTCCTAGGTGACGGGCTGAATGGGGGGCTTCCTACAGGGTGGGGGCTTCTCTGTGCTGCTGGAGCTTGCGTTACGCACCCCCCTGTGTACACGTCTAACTGTGTGTGGGAGAGTTGATTCTACGTGTGAGGCACAATGGTGAGGATGTGGTCTAGACTGCCGACCTTGGAGCTGGGAAACCTCGGGGTCGACTCCACATCCTGTGATTCTGGGCAAATCACTTAATCTCCCCGTGCCTAACAAAACAAAAAAAAAATGTGTTCTTGTGTAACGTAACTGGTGCTCATGTAAAGCGCTCCAATACCTTCGAGTCGAGTTCGCGCTATATAAATCTGCAAAAAAAAAGAAAATGGTCAATGTCGCCCAGGTGGTTTAGGAGGAGGGTAAGGAGTGCGAATTGACGCAGTAGTGTCATTGCATTTTGGTGTGCTGGGAATCACTATTTCCTGAGCGTGAAACAGAGCTGCCAACTCGCATGGTGCCATCATGTGACACATAATATTGGCTCCCTTCCCACGGTCACCCGGTTAGGAGCCGATCCAGTGGCAGGGAAAACAAGCTGAAAATCACTGTAAACAGTGGATTTCCAGCTATTTTTCGGAGGCTTTAAACTGCCCACATTAAAAACACACCAGGCTGTCAATATTATATACAAGGAAGCCATAGTTGCTGCTTTTTTCTTTTATGCAACTAACAATCATTGACAAAGCCAATAGTCCTGGCTTGTTGTAGGTGTGATGTATTATATATCTGGATGCAATAACAGAAGTAGCAGAATACCATTTGGGCAGCACACTATGCTAAGCACAGATCTTTAAGTACTGTTTTAAGCAGCGCCCTTAATTGCATCGGACACGCCCTTTGGAGAGACCCCCACGTTTTTTTCAACCCACTTAAAGCCCTGGAAACAACACCATGTCACCTCAGGTCCCGGCCTGGGCATCATGCATGAGTCGTGACTTCCAAGTTTTCATATTGCCTATGTGCAGACGCATAGTGAACCCCCCCCCTTCCCCACCCCTTGCATTAGGAACTACAGCGTGGGTGAAGTTCTTGATGGGCCTCTGATGTCTGCAACTCTGCAGACAAAGGCTCAGCTCATAATTAATGTGAAAAGGTGTGTGAGTAAGTGAAGGAATGGGTAAATGGATGGATTAGTGAAGGGATGAATGCATTAGTGAAAGGGTGAATGGATGGATAATGAGAGGATGGATGAGTGAGTGGAAGGATGCATGAGAGAAAGGGTAAATAAATAGATGTATGGGTGGAATGGTGTATGTATGGGTGGAATGGTGTATGTATGGGTGGAATGGTGTATGTATGGGTGGAATGGTGTATGGGTGGAATGGTGGATGTATGGGTGGAATGGTGGATGTATGGATAAACAGGTGGATGGAGGGGCAAAAGGGTAAATGGATGGGTAAAAGGGTGGATGGATGAGTGAAAGGATGGATAGATGAGTGAAAGGGAGGGTAGATGGGCAAAAGGATGGATGGATGAGTGAAAGGGTGGATGGATGAGAGAGGATGGATAGATGAGTGATAGGGTCAATGGATGGATTCATGAGTGGATGAGTGGATGGATTGTTGGGTGGATGGATGGGTGAAAGGATGGCTAAGTGAAAGGGGGATGGAGAGAGAAAGGGAGGATGGATGGATGAGTGAAAGTATAGATGGATGATTAACAGGATGGAT
Organism: Calotriton arnoldi; assembly: GCA_963921515.1. Taxonomy (NCBI): domain Eukaryota; kingdom Metazoa; phylum Chordata; class Amphibia; order Caudata; family Salamandridae; genus Calotriton; species Calotriton arnoldi. The sequence continues at coordinate 206,004 of CAWUFW010003243.1, forward strand.
GGGCGAATGGGTGTATGGATGAGTGAAAAGAAGGATGTAAGGATGGATGAGTGAAAGAATGCATAGATGAGTGAAAGGGAGGGTGAAGAGCTGGAAGAAAGGATGGATGGATGAGTGAAATGGTGAATGGATGGACAAATGGACGGATGAGTGACTGGGTGAATGGGTGGATGAATGAGTAAATGAAAGGATGGCTGGATGGGTGAGACAGTAAATGGTTGGATGGATGAGTGAATGGATGGATGGGTGAAAGGGTGGATGAAGGGGTGGATTAGTGAAATGATGGAAGGAAGGATAGATGATGGATAGGTTGGAAATAGTTGAATAAGTTTGGATATGGATGGGCACACATATGGAAGGACAGAATGAATGGTGAAAGACTGAATTATGGATGAAAGAATGAATGAATGCCACACCCCCGGGTGACTCAACCCACCATCGCAAACCAACACATGACGTCAGGCAGCAAGCGCGGAACTCGGGCTTGCAATACTCCTTCTGCCTGACAAAAAGCAGAAACAAATTCCATGTACTGCGCTGTGGTACCACAAGATACGTTCCACTGTGTGTTCCACCGGGAAACAGCGCTAGCAGCTCCCACCTGCCCCAAGCCCATGAGAGATGCATGAGGGCACAGCTCTGTGCAGCCCTTCTGCTGGGAAAGGCGGGCAGGACAACATAACCTGCACTTGCAGACAACCGCACTGAGGTGACTCGAGTCCATTCCACCACAAATGTTTTTTTCTTTTAAAATTTTGCACCCCAAAGAATATTGCGCCCGGGGCAACCACCCCTGTAGCTCTGCCCATGCCACGCCACTGCCTACCAGTATGGATGACATCTGACTCCTACACCTTGTAGCCCTCAATGTCTTAAGTGACATTTCCTTTACATTGAATTTCACCTTCATGAGTCATTGTTTCTATAAAATGTGTGTGATGTAACGTACTCTGACACCCTGCCGTACATACTTCAGATGAGTAGCTCTCATTTTGATTTAGATGCCACGCAAAGCCACCTTGCATGGCTTTGAGTGGCCTCATAAATCATGATTAAGGCGATGTAGCGCAAATCGCTGCATCGCCTTACTCTGCGCCCCGGAGGCGTTCTATGGGCGTTGCAGTGGGTTTTCCCACACAACACCAATGGAATTTGACGCTGCCCCAGATTTACAAAGTCATGGTGCAAGGGTGCCTGTGTTGGCTCTAGGCTGCAGAAATGGCACCAGCGCAGGGTGAAAGGACAGGAATGCACCATATTGCAAAAATATGATGCATTCCTGCCCTTTCACTTTGGCATAGGGCAGCACAGCAAGGTGTCTTGTTGCACTGCCCTATGCCAAAATCCCATAAATAAGCCACTAAGTTGTCATGGGCACCCTAAATGTGGCCTAGATTCTTATTATACATGTAGAAGCATTATAGACTATTAAATCAAATGCAAGACGTTTTTATACAGTGCTTACTTATTTTACGGTGCTGCCATGTGCAATAATAAAAGGAGGTATGGTGAAATTAAATATTGCCTAGGATCACACAATTTAGTCAAGCAAGGAAGCTGGAATTGAACTCAGTTTTTCTGGTTTCTCATTGTGAATTTCAGACACTAGATGGCTATTAATTTCTCCTGTTTTACTTTACAGGTCAATGCTTTGTTTTTAATTCTTGCTGCATGAGGTTAGAGTGTGAGTGGCACTGAAAAGCCTCAAGCAAACTTAGCTCTTTTTGGTTTTAAGGGTCTAAGAGGACCTCAAGGTCAGCCAGATCAAGGCATCTGTCTTGAGCCTGGCTTGAACCTTCAGTCACTCATCCAACTCTAAAGCCCGCCGGAAATGGATTTGAATTTGAATTCCAACAAGGGCATCTTACCTTTTCACCCTTCTGGTATTGATAATAGCTAACCTTGCAAAACTATAACATATCCTGTAGCCTGTGTAATGTAGAACACAAATTTATATATTTAACAAACAGTTTTCAAGCAATGCTAAGTTTACAATGTGTTGTATACTATAACCCCTATAAATAAAAGTCTCAAAAGTACAGAAGGGCATCAGTTATGTTTCTTTTTTTTAAATCTGACCACTTGCAGATATCGTAATTATGTTGTGTGATGTGGAGTAATGGTTAGTCATTCAGAAAAAGGTACAGCTTTAAAAGCACCATCAATGATGCTTTTCAAAAACGTTTGAGATATATTTATAAGTGTTGTAGTTTGTAGTGCCCACCTTTGTACCATGCTTAAAACTTTGGGCCATATTATCAAGAATGGCGCAAACATTATCGCCGCTTTAGCGGCAGGAAACTGCAGCTAAAGCGGCGATAAGGGGCTTGATAATATGCCCTATAGAATTCCAATAGAAGTCCAGGTTTGATGTCCTTGACACCAGAACCTGGGCTTCTATTGGAATTCTATAGGGCATATTATCAAGCCCCTTATCGCCGCTTTAGCGGCAGTTTCCTGCCGCTAAAGCGGCGATAATGTTTGCGCCGTTCTTGATAATATGGCCCTTTGTGTTATATGAACCTAAGTGGTTAAAGCCACCGATTACGTTTGGCCTAGTTAATTTCGAAATGTATGGTTGCTCCTGGTACAGCACATATCCACATCGCAAGCCCCACAACCACAACATTTTGCCCAGGTAAATTTCAATAGGTTTCCTTTGATAAAATATACCTAGGAAAAACTTTGCTGGGGGATAAGTGCCTTGTAAATAACAGAGCATGCAGGTTTTGGTGCAGAGAACACTAAAATCTGTATCTTATGTCCCATTTTCAGACAAAACTCACAATTGATACTATCTATCACACCGGATAAATTCTTAGCATCTAACTTAACATGTGCAATAGATGTCACACTGTCCTCAAAGGCATTTGTAATCAGGGCCTAAGTAGAATTACGTAGTTCACAGTACAAAATTGTGCAGTCCTAATGAGCATAATTTTCAATGTGTTTTTGGGAAAAGATATATGCATGCAATATTGTTAGATACACTTAAGCTTTGAATCGAGCCAAGAGGAGTGAGAGATGCAAATACCTACCACCAGTACATAGGTGACTGATTCAACTTTGTGGGGTTATTAGTATTTGGGACTGCTTTGCAGTAGGGGTGTCACCTTTTACGGAATAGCCAGGTCTTTGCTGCATCCCTGAATCTGATTTTGTTTTGAATGTTTCTTATCTTTGCAGGGAGTGAGTTTTAAAATGTTGCTTTGTGGACAGAGAAGAAAGTTCCATCAGTGTGCAACTTCCTAAAGGTTCTGAATGAGGGCTGGAATGCCAGTTTTGAAGCCAGAGTTCTAGTCTGTGTGTATAAGTGAAGCTTTGTTTAGATTCCACTGTTGGCAATGAAAAGTGATTTGAAAGAGGAACATCTGACCAAGTATTTTGAGAGCAGGAGATACTAGGGCAGGCCAAGAAGAACCCCTTGGAAGCAGGAGCTGCCAACCTTCTACATAGGTTTCTGAAAAAAAGCACCTCCTAGACCATAGATTCACAGTGATTTTTGTCCAAAAAGAGCTATAACATTCTCCTTCTGTAAGTACAATTAATGTGCAAACATGATTCAAAATTCATTCACAATAAAACTAAGGTTTCCCAAGTTTTCTATTCTTTTTTACCAACCATCCGTCTGTTCGTCAATCTACTACACACGAGCCAAGTATTCAACTAAAACGTTCTCAATTCTTTTTTTTATAAATTTCAAGAAAATTCTTTCATTCAAAGCTTATTTTCAGTTTTTTCCAGTGAAAGTGGTGACATATATACAAATATATAAAAAATGACAAGAATATTTACAAGCAAACTAAATTCTTATACAAATATCACAAGACCAAAAGTGACGGAAATGAGTAGGTACAATGACAAAACATTACATTATAATTTACAAACATTAACTATACATTGTGTGTGTGGTGTGTGTAAGTGTCCAACTTAATTTACATTCTGGGACCTATTTTCCTTGTATCCTCATGTGTTCTCGATGTTAGAGAAAAGGTCCTACTGGAGGCAGAACACGGCTAACTTATTTTGTGAACCAAGTATCACTGTCCATACATTGGTTTATGGTGCCTTATAAGGTCCAATTCCTTATGGGTGCCAGCTCTTGACCTCCCTTTTGTTGTGCCAACGCGTTTCGACCTTCTAGACCTGTAGGTGGAATTAAAGGAAGGTCTTCCTCAGGGCAGTATGCGTTTGTGGAAGGACACTGTGGATATATTGGAAAAAAAACATATTAAAAAGGGGAAACTTTCACCTGTTTGTCTGTTCTAGAAAGGGAAAAAGAATTCACAACATACCGGTGGTCAAATATTATGGATTCACCATTTTACAATGGACCTGGTCGATACCCCGTTTATTGAGAGTGTCTTCCTTATGGGGCGAATTGATCTTGCCCTAGGGTCCTCAAATCTGGAAGTTGTAAAAAAAAATGGGGGGGGGGAGGGAGGTTGCAAATAGCTTCTGCGATGGTATGACTCTCTCTAATTATTCCTTTGAGACATTCTAAACGGATGTAATAGCTACTGAGGCCTACTTTTAATATCATGATTATCTTTGATTCTGCCTGGAGGACATGCCAGATGGATATCGTGGCTGCTGTGGCCAGACTTTTAATATCCTGCATGGTGTAGCTATGTGCTAATTTGTGTTGCTCCAACCCGTAGGAGTGGGTCACAAAGAATAGTGACGGGTACTTGTGCTTGATTGAAGTGCGCTGGCATCATACAGTCCTAGTGTGAATCTATCACATTTCTACCTTGGTCAAAATGAATGGTAACTAGTTCTTGTGCTCAATTTAAGTGCATTTGTATCATACAATCCTTAGTGGGACCCCCGTGCTCAGCCCGTGCCGTGGAGCTAGACAAAAGAAATAAACACGGCCCTCTCGTGTGACCCTTACTTGTTTTTTTAGAGAATGCTGCCGCCGTATTTCCGAGCGGAGAGGCTGAGGCTGGGAGTAGGGTACTGCTTCTCCTTACTTCGATCAGGGAACTTCTCTCCTGAAGTACGCCATAAATCCCAAGCCACCGGGATTCCTCTTTACCGGGCCGGGCTAGGCGTTAGTTTTAAAAATGTTGCCGTCATGGCGTGATGACGTCACGAGGGGGCGTGTATGCCAGTTGTTTGCCTGGCCTACGCCTGACTTCCTGGATGCGGGTGTATCGCATTTCTACCTAGGCAAAACACGCTTTATATTAAGACCAGTCATACGTATGGTGGCGGAGTGCCTATACTACTCCGCAAAGTTAAAAGGTTGCTAAAGCTTTGCAGGAGTCCGTGGCGTGCAGGTCCCAGTCTTCTGACTCACGCCCGACTTCCAGAGAACCCTCCTAACACCTGGCTTCCTGGATTGCTATGGCAACCCACAGAGATGAGTTCTAGATATGTGGCTGTCACGTGGCAGGACGCCTACAATTGCGGGTGTGAAAGGCACATTCAGGGTAATTGAAAATGGATATTTAGGGGGCACACTCATAATAACTGAAACGCCACCCTAGGGCTGTTGTGCAAGGGGACGTAGCATGCATGTGTATACTCCAAGGTGTGTGTCTGATGGTCTATTTACATGTAACATTTAGTTCGGCGTATATGGGGGGCACAACCAAGATTGTTAATAAGCCACTCCGGATCTGTTATTTATTAGGCCATGGCGTACAGGAGTTTACTAAATGCTGCCTAGCCGATGTTATGATCGCGTGAAACATATTTGGGGAAGTGAAACTTCTTATTGGGCATGTCACGCAGGAAACAGAGCCTTACTACTTGCAAGGCACTGGTCTCCGGTTTACTCAGAAGCAATGCATGATTTCATTCATTTCGTTCAGGCCATACTCTGCCGTTCCCAGACGCAAGATAGTTTTTGCTTCGAACCTTGATAGCAAGGAGTCCGGGCATGCCCCTCTTATGTCTCAGTACTGTCCATTTTAGGTCCAACGGACCATGGCCCTTTTCTTCGCAGTGTTGGACCATGGGGGCATTCTGTATTTTGCATTTTATTCTGGATCTGTGTTGTGTGATCCTTTTCTTCACTGCTTGTGTTGTTTTTCCTACATATACAAGCTGGCATGGGCATACCACACAATAGATGACGTTAGACGTATTGCAGTTCGTAAACTCCTCATGCACAATAGTCTTGCCCCTATATTCAAACTTTTCGCCTTCTATGGTACTTGTACATGATGTGCAGTTACCACATCGTCGATGACCTTTAATGGGGGAAGGCCAAGCATTGTTTGTATTGAAGTAGCAGGGTTCGTACGCTTTGTGTTTGTTCGCACCAGCTTGTCTCTGAAGTTCTTATTTCTCTTAAGTGCGAAGACTAGTATTGTGGCAAATTCCTCTAGTTTTTTGACGGTGTTCCAATTTTTCTTGACTATTTTCTTTACTTCATTGGTAATGCCGGAAAAAGTTGTTACACAGACCAATGTTGTGGCTTTCTCGAGGTCCTTTGGTGTCATTAACGTTTCTCTGGGAGTGTACCAGGCCCGCTTTAAGGATCTCTTCAACAATTTCTTCGGATAGTTCCTTGTTAGTAATTTCTTGAGAAGTATTTGTGCATTTTCGAAATAGTCTTCTCGTTTCGTACAGTTGCGCCTGATTCTTAAAAACTGGCTGTACGGCAGATTTTCTTTAAGATTTCTCTGATGGAAACTGGAAAAGTGCAGTAGTGTGTTTCTGTCTGTGCTTTTGGTGTATAGGGTAGTATATATTAACCCCTCTTCGTGTTTCACAATCAAATCTAGGAAATTGATCTCCTTATTACTGTAGTTGATGGAGAACTGGATGTCTGGATTTCGCTGATTCAGCCATTTATGGAAGTCCTGTAAGGTTTCAGATGTTCCCCTCCATAGCATAAATATATCGTCTATATAGCAGCGCCATGTTTTTATATGGCCTTCAAACGGGTTCTGATCAAAAATCCATCATACATCGCCATAAACATCACTGCCATTTCAGGCGCAAAGGGACAGCCCAGGGCTGTCCCTTTTGGTTTGTAGGAACTGTTCCTCATTGAATTGGAAGAAGTTATATTTCAGACACACCTCTGCCAGCTCTACTAAGTATTCAGTTGGTACATTATGTGGTCGTGGTCGTTTGTCCAGAAAAAATTGTATTGCTTCCAAACCTGCATCTTGCTGAATGTTAGTATATAAACTAACTATATCCAGGGTGACTAAATATTCGTGTTCCTGGTCAAAGGGGCTCTCCCTCCAAAATCTTGATCGTGTGCATCGTGTCTCTCAGGAAACTAGTTATATCTTGGACTAATGGCTTCAGAAACGTGTCAATATATTTCGCCGGTCTTTCTAAGATGGAGTTGATTCCCGATATTATGGGTCTCCCCGGCGGGTTGTTGGCATCCTTATGAATTTTCGGAAGGGCATACATTATTGAAACTCTAGGATTTTCATTGTAAAGGCATTTGGCTTCCTTTTTAGAAAGCCATCCATGTTCTTCTACCTTAATGAGTCTGTCCAGCTTGCGTAATACCACTTTGCTTAGATCTTCGTCTAACTTTCTATAATGTTCCTGGTTAGACAGTTGTCGATTAATTTCACCTTCATACTGGGATCTTTCCATGATCACTATCGCCCCGCCCTTGTCGGCGGGCTTTATTATGATATCTTGGTTGTTCATCAACTTCTCCAATGCGACCTTTTCATTTTTCGTGATGTTCCACTTAGTGTAGTTCTTCTTGTCCAAGGCATCCAGGTCTCACAGGACATTTTTCTCAAAGGTCAACAGTTCAATTGGAGTGCTTCCTGTTGGTGGAAAAAAGGTAGACTGATCTTTTAGGCCTGAGTAATTCCTTTCTTGAACGGTGGGTGTAGCCGCGAAGAATGCTTTTAGTCGCATCTTCCTGAACAGTTGTATAATTTCCAATTTTAACTGTCCCATATTTGGTTTAACAGTCGGAATGAACGATAATCCTTTACTCAGGACTTGTATCTCTTCCACTGATCAATTGATATTGGCAAGGTTATAGATGGGGTTGAGTTCCTGACCTACCATCTGTAGGTCTGTCTCCTTGTCGTTATTTCTCCTTGATATTGATTGGGATTGAACCATTGTTTTCCTCGGTTTTTGCCCCTAAGCCGTCCGTTGCCTCTGTCTAAAAAAGGTTCCTGGCCTTGATAAAATTGTCCTTGCTGATTTCCTCTGTTACTCGTTGACGGTTCGGCGTCGCTGGAACTGTCCGAGTATGAGGATGCCTCTGAAAAGGTGGTAAATTGTTGTTTGCTTCTCCCGCTGTATGTTCGCAGGGCCCTGGTGTTAGTTGGTTGCTTATAGTAATCTTTGTCCAAATATGGATAGGCTTTTTTCTCACTGAAATTCTAAATGTCTTTCTGTAATTTTGCTTTTTTGAAATCTTCCGTAGTTTTCTTGAAGGTGGTATGTTCTTTTTCTAATTTGTTCAATAATGCCTGTGCATTTTCTATTGCCTCATTACTCAGGAGTGCATCTTCCAATTCTTTTATCAGCTCCAGCTCTTTCAAACTTAGGCGCTCTGCTGTTTTAATGGACAAAAACATCCAATCACGTGAACATTTCGTCCCTATATGACTAAAGTCGCCCAAATATTCTGGTTGGTCTACAAAGATGACCGGAACGTTCTTCACTTGTAATCCAATGGGGATTGTGCCTGCTCTTAAGTGCTCAAGTAGTACTTCCCCATGCAATGCCGTATGGACCTGTTTTTTCTTGAGTCTAGTTATTTTCTTGATTTCGGTCTGTTGTCGTTGGTTTGTAGTAGGGTTACTAATATTGAGTGTGGATGGTCTGCGCAGTAACTCCTCTATATCCTCCTCCCTGTAACTTAGAGGTTTTGCCTCGGACAGCTAGATGGAGGTAAAAACCAAAATTCCCACCTACGGTATGTGTGAAAAAGAAAACTCTGTCTGGCTCTTCACTTTTAAAAGGGGGGTGGTTGTGGTGTCTCTAAACAAAAGGGGAACCTTACTGTTGGTGGAGAATATACTCCACCTCGACTGGGCTAAGCACCTCTAGTGTTTTTTTGTACTAAAGGACTTCCCTCGTAGGCATGGTGCCCACTCAACAATGAGTCTCCAAAAAGGGGATTGATTCGGTTACGGACTAAGGAGGCTGGAATTTGTTATACGTTTCTGAAAAAAAGTACCTCCTAGACCATAGATTCACAGTGATTTTGTCCAAAAAGAGCTATAACATTCTCCCTCTGTAAGTACAATTAATGTGCAAACATGATTCAAAATTCATTCACAATAAAACTAAGGTTTCCCAAGTTTTCCTATTCTTTTTTACCAACCACCCGTCTGTTCGTCAATCTACTACACACGAGCCCAGGTATTCAACTAAAAACGTTGTCTCAATTCGTTTTTATAAATTTCAAGACATTTTTTTCATTCAAAGCTTATTTTCAGTTTTTTTCACTGAAAGTGGTGACGTATATAAAAAATGACAAGAATATTTACAAGCAAACTAAAGACTTATACAAATATCACAAGATCAAAAGTGACGGAAATGAGTAGGTACAATGACAAAACATTACATTATAATTTACAAACATTAACTATACATTGTGTGTGTGGTGTGTGCAAGTGTCCAACTTAATTTACATTCTGGGACCTATTTTCCTTCTATCCTCATGTGTTCTCGATGTTAGAGAAAAGGTCCTACTGGAGGCAGAACACGGCTAACTTATTTTGTGAACCAATTATCACTGTCCATACATTGGTTTATGGTGCCTTATAAGGTCCAATTCCTTATGGGTGCCAGCTCTTGACCTCCCTTTTGTTGTGCCAAAGCATTTCGAACTTCTGGACCTGTAGGTGGAATTAAAGGAAGGTCTTCCTCAGGGCAGTATGCGTTTGTGGAAGGACACTGTGGATATATTGAAAAAAAAACATATTAAAAAGGGGAAACTTTCACCTGTTTGTCTGTTCTAGAAAGGGAAAAAGAAATCACAACGTACCGGTGGTCAAATATTATGGATTTACCATTTTACAATGGACCTGGTCGATACCCCGTTTATTGAGAGTGTCTTCCTTATGGGGCGAATTGATCTTGCCCTAGGGTCCTCAAATCTGGAAGTTGTAAATGAAATGGGGGGGGGGAAGGAGGTTACAAATAGCTTCTGCGATGGTATGACTCTCTCTTATTACTCCTACGGGTTGGAGCAACACAAATTAGCACATAGCTACACCATGCATGATATTAAAAGTCTGGCCACAGCAGCCACTATATCCATCTGGCATGTCCCCCAGGCAGAATCGAAGATAATCACGATATGCATGATATTAAAAGTAGGCCTCAGTAGCTACTACATCCGTTTAGAATGTCTCAAAGGAATAATTAGAGAGATTCATACCATCGCCGAAGCTATTTGTAACCTCCCTCTCCCCCCCCCCCCCATTTCTTTTACAACTTCCAGATTTGAAAACCCTAGGGCAAGATCAATTCGCCCCATAAGGAAGACACTCTCAATAAACGGGGTATCGACCAGGTCCATTGTAAAATGGTGAATCCATAATATTTGACCACCGGTATGTTGTGAATTCTTTTTCCCTTTCTAGAACAGACAAACAGGTGAAAGTTTCCCTTTTAATATGTTTTTTTCCAATATATCCACAGTGTCCTTCCACAAACGCATACTGCCCTGAGGAAGACCTTCCTTTAATTCCACCTACAGGTCCAGAAGGTCGAAACGCGTTGGCACAACAAAAGGGAGGTCAAGAGCTGGCACCCATAAGGAATTGGACCTTATAAGGCACCATAAACCAATGTATGGACAGTGATACTTGGTTCACAAAATAAGTTAGCCGTGTTCTGCCTCCAGTAGGACCTTTTCTCTAACATCGAGAACACATGAGGATACAAGGAAAATGGGTCCCAGAATGTAAATTAAGTTGGACACTTGCACATACCACACACACAATGTATAGTTAATGTTTGTAAATTATAATGTAATGTTTTGTCATTGTACCTACTCATTTCCGTCACTTTTGGTCTTGTGATATTTGTATAAGTCTGTTGTTTGCTTGTAAATATTCTTCTAATTTTTTATATATTTGTATATATGTCACCACTTTCACTGAAAATAAGCTTTGAATGAAAAAAATTCTTGAAATTTATAAAAAGAATTGAGACAACGTTTTTAGTTGAATACCTAGCTCGTGTGTAGTAAATTGACGAACAGACGGGTGGTTGGTAAAAAAGAATAGGAAAACTTGGGAAACCTTAGTTTTATTGTGAATGAATTTTGAATCATGTTTGCAAATTAATTGTACTTACAGAGGGAGAATGTTATAGCTCTTTTTGGACAAAATCACTTTGAATCTATGGTCTAGGAGGTACTTTTTTTCAGAAACTTATAACAAATTCCAGCCTCCTTAGTCCGTAACCGAATCAATCCCCTTTTTGGAGACTCAACCTTCTACATAGGGCCTAAAGGCAGAACTCTCATGATGCTCGCTATAATAGTTACATTTAGCTGAGGAGACAGCAGCAGGGAATGTGGAAGGGAGAGATGATGACTTTGAGGACAGAGGCCAGCATGGTTGTCTTGTCTTCTGCAATAGTTTATAGGGCAGAAGGCTATGTTAGCAGGAGGGGCAGTGCTTAAAATGAATAATACTTTGTGAAGGTATTTTCTGTCCCTGCAGTAATTGCTTCCTGCTCAGATGAGCCACTATGTTAACTCAAATGAGGTTGGGATTAGGTTTGCAGGGCCTAGCGATTGTGCCTTATTTCCTGCCTGCCACAACAAAGCAGAGACTAGTTTGTCTGCAGTCCACTCTTTTTCTCACACTATGATTACTCCAAAATGTTATGCAATTATTCTAATTTAGCCCCATCATTCTTATTAGACGACAGACTCATGCGTCCAAAGTTCTTTCTGGGATTACTTTGTCATACTGCTACTAAGCTTCCACCCCAAGAAGTCTTATCTCATACGTCATTTGCTTCCCACAAGAATTCAATACGTCGTTTGCTTCACACAAGAATTCAATAGAAATCTGCAAACATTGTTATCAATAAATACCTTCTCATTCTTTAAGTACCGTTGCAAATTATTTTCACAAATGTTATTGCTATTTAATAATCTGCTCCCATTTGTGTTCAGGGGTACAGTGCAGGTTTGAATGTCAGCCCTGAGCTGCCATGGCATTTATTCACTAAAATTGCAGCAATAGCTGTAGTGGCATCAAAGGTTGATCTCTTTACCCATGCTTAGCTCCACAACAGCTACTTATTTGCTGCCCAGTGGCTAGGTAGAGGGACTGGAATGTAAAAAATACATAAGACTTTTAAAGCTCTGTTTATATTCTGATCCTTTTACTTAGACAAGGGTTACTAAGTGCAGTGCAATGAGTGCCAAATGGAAAACTAGGTCAACATCTCTTCTTACCCTTGTTAATCCCAGATTGACACCCATCTGTGATGTGGGGGTAACATCTATAATCAAGCTTGTGTGCTCAGTTTCTGTCCTTAATGTATGTTATTAGAGCAAATTTTATCAAACATGGGTTGTGTTTCTTGCTAAATGACTACCCAATCATTTCAAATTCAAAAATATTTGGTGGTAGTTGTCACAAAGTACCAAATAATATATATTCAACATTCTTTGTGCTATGGAGCTAGGATATGTGGCAGGTACCCCCAAACAGCTACATAGCTGTTTACTATACTAACATCATATTCAGATAATAACATAAAAGTATTGTGTGCAGGTAAATGAAGCATGAACAGAGCAGTAACTAAATAAATGTGCTTAAACTGCATTATTTTCTTCCAATTTTCAAAACCTTCCTTTGGTGGAAGGATGGTGAAATGTCTTGTAAAATATTCTTTTAAGACTAGTTAGGTTGACAAAACCTGCCCACAGTGTTTGGAGTGTACGATTTGATGTAAAATAGAATGTGGTGTTTCACATTGCACCAGGTTTACTAGCCTAATGTGTATTAAAATAGAACATTTGTCATTCACTGTGCTAAAATTCCTTGAGAGCCCTATGACGAGAATAATGTTACTGACCCAGTGTGCTTTAAAATGCACTGTTTGCCACATGTAGTCTCAAAGAATGACTCGGTGTTTTACGCACTACATCGGAAAAGCTAAGGGAGCCCCCCCACAAGTAATTTTGATTCGGCTCTTATGATGTCTCTGTCTCCACTAATCCATGTGTTAGCCCCACCGAGGTTTGAGTCTAGTTACGCTCATGCCTCTTAGTTACTTTTCAACATGAGGTCTCGCCCCCTCCAAGGCCCCACCCTCATTCTCAGACCGTGAAATGTTTGTTTCAGTTTCTTTTTTTCAATTTTATATAGCTCGAACTCGACCCGTAGGTATTGGAACGCTTTAGATGAGCACAAGTTACATTACACAAGGACACATTCATTTTTGGTAGGCACATGGACATTAAGTGATTTGCCCAGAATCACAGGATGTTGAGCCGACGCGGAGTCTCGAACCTGGTTCCCCAGTTCCAAAGTCTGTAGCTCTGGCCTTTAGCCCACATCCTTGGCAGGTATGGTGAAAGGACAAATGTAGATTGCAATGGAGCTCCCTCAGACACAGACGTTTAACACACAATTGTGATCCTCTAGGTGGTGGTGCGGCTCCAGCCAGCATTAACCAGTGGCGGCTGCCACAAACAAAGGGTGGTGGGGAGGGTGGAGGGAACGCGGGAGGAGTTGCATTGCATGGCAGGTGGGGGGTTGGTAAGAAAATATTACAAAAAAAAAGAACTTACCTGAAGCCGACAGCCGCCTCACCTCCCGCGTCGCATCGAGCTTCCTCTTCTCTTCCCAGCAGCCTTTGTCACAGACTCCCATCCAATCCACGTGCTGCTCTCATATGAAAGCAGCGCGGGGATTGGACTCAGTGGGCTAAAAAGACGCTCTGCTCAGCTCAGGGAGCCTGTGGGGTTTCTCCAGCCCGGCAGCTCAATGAGGCTGTGCCAGAGAAACCTAAGTGTGCATGTGTGTTTCGGTCGGCCTGAGACGGCCGGTCAAAACACATATGCGCACATAGCACTCCTCTTCCCCCTCCCATGTCTCAGCCTCACCCCTCCCTACAGCGCTGGCTCACAGCCGGCAATGGAAAAAAAAATTATGCTACATCGTTTTATTTTTCATTTGCTGTCTCTGAGCCAAGCAGTGGGGCGAATCTCGGCCGCTGCGGGCACTAACAACCCACAATAATCATGGCAGAGGATAGGGGGAAGCAACGCAGAGCAGCATCCGGAGGTTTCTTCAACTAAGTTGGAGGATTAGGGCTCTTCCTCTAAGAAAGGGAGGAGCCTGGGGTGCACAAAAATCCACACAACTAACCTCAGGAACAGGAGGGCCTTTGTAGAGCAGGGGCTTACTACCAGAGGTGGGAATGAGGGGCTGAGAGGAATGAAGGCTAGTACAGCAGAGGCCAGTAGGGACGATGGCAGCAGTCCTAATGAGGCAACAGGGAGACAGGCTGGTCTCAGGCACGAATTGAGGTTGATGGAGTCTTTCCCAGTAACCAGAAGGAGGGGCAGGAGCTCTGGTGAATCAGCCATGGGGAGTGCGCGCCTTAGTGTGGGGAGGCCTCTGGGCTGGGGCAGAAGGAAACCATGCCACCAGAAAAAGGCGCCTAAGTGTCAGGGGTTCCAAGAGCAGCAGGCAAAGCACAGAGAGAGTTAGCAGGTGGAGGCTTATGACACACGGAAGACAGGCCCTGGTAGTGCTACCACACATTCCCCAAAGAGGAGCATCCACGGAGCGGGGCAGTAGGGGCAAGAGAGTAGCCCTGCAGCGGGGGAAACTGGGAAAGGTGACCAGAGAAGCGAAGGAGCTGCAGGTAACATGCAAGTACCCCAGGCCCGGCTGAAGCCGATCAGGAACGATGAAGGCAGGAGAGACTTGCAGGAAAGGTGCAAACCGCAGCAAGGGTGGCCCCGGTCCAGGATCCTGGTCATAAGAGTAGGCTGTCATTGACAGTCACCCTTGGAGAAAGGGAGAACTCTGCAATCTATCAAGGAGGAGCAGTTTGGAGGTCAGGAGAATTTTTGAGCAACATAATACAAGCCGAAAGGTAAGGAGCAAGGGAATGGAATGTTGCAGGGACACAGAGAGAAGATGGTGGGGAAGGTGGGAGAGGTGTCACTACTACAGTAGGGAAGTACTGAACTGCTCCGAAAACAAAGTGGTGGTAATCTGCTGGCAAAGCCGGGGGGCAAGGAGCCAACTGGTAATAGAAGTATGAGATTAGGAAAGAGGGGAAGAATTGATGGCGGGGGGGATGAGAAGTACAAATGGGGGGGGGAGTTCAGGGAGAGAAACCATGTGTCCCTGAGGAGCATCCCTAGTGGGAGAAGTTGGAGGTGGAAGATGGAGTCTAAGGCTCAGAGCAGCGATGAACCAGTGATGGGGGCAATTGGCGTCCCAGTGGGAACTAAATCAAGCCGATACAGTCCGCACACAAAACGAGCAGCCTCCCACTGAAATTCACTCCCATTCAGGGCACGCCACCCTGGGGCAGGATAGGAAGTACAGGAAGATAAAGCGTAATGGGGCAAGCTGTAACTTTAAAAAACAATTTCTCAACAGGTAATATTTCTAGGCGATTAGGTAGGATGCAAAAACCAATTGCGACAAACAGAAACCAGGAGACAACAACAGTTATTTTAGAAAGTTAAGCCGTCTGTATTAGGAACTACAGATACGCATTTTAAATGTTTTATCACCACTATTACATTGTATGTATGTGTAATCCAAGCATAAGTGTGCACTAAAGTGTTAGTGCAGGAAATGAACAGCGCAACTGAGCACGTGACAAAGTGCAAGGAACAGTGAAAAAGGCGCAACAAAATTTGTTTAAAATATGGTTACAAAACATGGGCAATGAGGATACAGTTAATGAAAGAGAAGTTAACAACCAAGAATGCTCAAAAATGCGCTGAGTAGTCGACGCCGTTTCAACCTGTTTGCGTTTCAGATCAACATCAGGACCGGATTACATATAATTCTGTTGGTGCTGTGGTAAGATCAGATCGACTCCCATGTTAAGGAAAAGACGGTGCGTTATGGAGTGCATCCAGGTAGCAGTGCACACATCAGGGTAATCTTAGGGAGTTCTAATTAATCAGGTGAGTGGTGTCAATGTAGGCGTTCAATCGAAAACGGACACTCAGTAGAGGAATCCAAAATTTGAGGTCCAATGAATGGAAGCCGAATTGTCGAGTGAGCTCTGGCAAATTAGACTAGCCATCGGTCAAAATCAAGGAGCCAATCAGGGGTAAGGATCCGAAGAAATGGTCCAACATTTCAAGGCTTTGTCATGAAGATCCAGGGTCATACAAACCCTTCTGTGTAGAAAAATGCTCTGTGAAGCATGTTCCGATGCCGGGAGGCGTGCAAAGGGTCGACCCCCCAGTGCATTTTTTGGCGTTCTTGGTTCTTGACATGTCTTTCATTAACGGTATCCTCATTGCCCATGTATTGTAACCATTTTTTAAACAAAATTTGTTCCGCCATTTTCGCTGTTCCTTGCACTTTGTCATGTGTTCACTTCCTTCACGAGTACTTTTGTGCACACTAATGCTTGGATTACACCTACATATGATGTAATAGTGCTGATATAACATTTACAATTTGTATCTGTAATTCCTAATACAGACCGCTTTATTTTCTAAAATAGCTGTTGTCTCCTTGTTTCTGTTTTGTCACAACTGGTTTTAGCATCCTATCTAATCGCCTAGAAATATTGCCTATTGAGACATTGTTGTTTGTTACATAAGTCACCCAAGTCTCAACTGAGTTTATGGGTTACCTCCTGTAGTTTTTTCTGTAACTTTAAAAAAGGGACATGCCTCCGGTTGCCATATAAATTCAGGCATGTCTACTTCAGGTGTGGAGGAAGGCGCCGAGTATTGCAATGCTTGGGAGGGAGGGGCAGGGGAGACAATAAAGTGGTGGTGGGGAAAGGCAGCAACACTGGTAAAACTGGAAACCACACACGCATGGTTACTACAGTACCCAGACTGAGAAGCAGCCAGGTTACTCTGCCCTGGTTTCAACCAAGGCTTTGGGATCCTTACAGGGGACCATGGGTAGATGGGCTGTAAATCTGTGATCGTGCAGGGAAAACTTTGAAGTGATGGTAGAGAAATTGGACAAGGAAGTAGAATGTGGCAGGAGGGCAGGCACATTCAAGGCGACACCCATGCTGGACCTTATAATATCACCATTGGGAGTGGTCCGGAAGAAGGCAAAGGAGAATTTCGACTCATTCACTATCTCTGCCAGCCAGAGGGCACATCAATAAATGATCACAGAAACCAGGCAGACTTGATCTGGCCATAGAGCTAGTACAAAAGTGCACAAATGAGGCAGAGATGGTCAATGCAGATATAAATTCGGCATTCCGGCATCTGCCGGTCCACCCGAGAACTTTCAGTTACTAGAGATTCAATTTCAAGGACATTATTATGTGGACAAGGCGATGTCCATGGGTTGTTCGGTGTTCTGCACAACATTTGAGAAATCTAGCTTATTTATGGAATGGTTAGTAGGGCAAATAGCAAAATTGGATCCGGTAATGCACTACTTAGGCAATTTTCTGATGGAAGGTAGGACAAGAGTGACAGGCGAGTGTGGGAGACTGATGTAAATGCCGGAAGTAGTGGCAGAGAAATCTGGCATTCCCTTAGCCCCAGAAAAATCTGAAAGACTGATCACGTGTATAATGTTCCATGACACAGAACTAGATCCAGTTACAATGGTGTCAAAACTACCACTGGGCAAGCTGCAGATGCTCACAAAGTTGCTAGAGACAGCCATGAGCAAAGAGGAATTTGAAGTGAGACTGCTGCAGGTGTGTTCAAAATAGTGGCCCCTGGCCAGGTATTTTCTCAGTAGCTGGCATTTTCAATGAAGGGATCGATGAAGCCACTTCACAGAGTGCGAATAACGCAAAGATTGAAACAAGAATTACTGATGTGAATGATGTTTTTAGAAAACTATAACAGTGCAACTCTGGCAACAAAGCAATTCAGTGATTTCATCTGTAGAGCTTTTCTCTGATGCTGCAGACTCTGGGAGCTTGGGGGGCTGCGGGATTTACTGGAATGTGTATTAGTGTGTAGACAAATGGCCCCAAGCCTGGAGGAGAAAACAACTTGGCATCACGTTTCTAGAATATTTTTCGATGGTGCTGGTGATAAGGCTGAAGGAGCTGCAAAATTTAAAAGTGACATTTGTGAGTAACAATGAGGCAGTAGTGCATGTAATAAACAGAATGACAACAAAAGACAAATATGTGCTACAGCTGTTTTGAGAATTAGTTCTGATGGGTCTGGAATAGAACATATTGTTCTGTGTAAGACGCATTGCAGGCTCAGACAACAGAGTAGCTGATGCGTTTCTTGATCGTAGTGGGAGAGCTTTTGTGGTTTGGCCCCCAAAGTGGACCAGAGAGGACTGCGACCTCTGAACAGGCGCCCATCGCGCCTAGGGGAGGGGCGCCCTTAGTAGCGCCACGGGACTGAGCCTCCTCCGGGGCCAGAAAGGGGGGCTGGATGAGGTGATGTCATCGGGATGCGCTGGAAGGATCCTTAAGGCCGCGCCTTGGGATCTTCAGCCTCTTTGTCCCCTTGGACCTCCGGCAAGCTGCAGGGGCGCGTGGTCGACGAGGAGCGAGGTTTCTGGTCGGCGGTTCGCGGAGTGTGGCATGGGAGGTTTGAGGGGGCCTAGGCGTACCGTTTAGTATCAGGTTTATCTTACAGTTAACTTCTGCAATCAATGCGATAAATATTGAGGTCGCTGCAGGCGTGGCGGAATCGCTTCGCGCCGAGAATCGTGGTAATGAAATGCGGTGGGCGCGGAGGTAAATGGGTTAGTTAGTGAGGTCCCGCCGCGATATGCGGGGTCACGCGCCCTCGTTATTGGAGCAGCGGTGATGATCGACAGTTTACAAGTCATTTAAAGCGGGAGGCAATGCTAGTTGTTAAATGGCCTTACCGGGGTATTAAGCGATCGCAGCTGAAGGTAGAGAATAATCAGGACGCTGCAAGAGGCGGGGCCCCGCCTGTATGTGGGGGGAGGGGCGGTAAGGCGGCTCGCGGCTGCTTTCACGGACGCATAGAGGTACGATGCAGGAGCGATTGTGACATTAGGGTGAGTGATTTTTATACTGTGTAATAAGTAGTATGTTCATTGGTGCTGCGTATGCCAGTAAACCGGGTGCATCGCAAGGGACTGGATGAGCGCACGCACACATCAGTGACCAAAACGTCTGCTCTGTGAATGTGTGACATAGCAAGCAACCCTGAGCTGCGTGTCTCAGGAAGCCACAAGGCCCATAGAGGGGCTTTGCTAAAGGCTGCAGGAATGCTCCTACTGCTCCCGTAATTGAGGAATACGCTTGCCCCAGCAGGCGCTTTCACACAGACAGGGGAATACTCTTTTTCGAGTTTGCTGCTAATGCCTTCGTTCAGAAGATGCCCACTGTGCCTTTTAATAATACTTTCGGTAGTCGCAATATATGGGGCAAATTGCTGCCTGTTTACTGAAGCAGCAGTAAGCTATTCCTACCTTCATTTACCTGCTTAGTTATAATTGTATCTATACTGACTGGCTTTCGGTAGACGCGATATATGGGGCAAATTGCTGCCTGTTTACTGAATCAGCAGTAAGCTATTCCTACCCTCATTTACCTGCTTAGTCATAATGGTATCTATACTGGCTGCATATCACAGCTCACTGAGGCATCCGCGTCTCGGAGCTCCATTTGTAATGTATCATAGGTTCCACTTATCCACAAAATCACCACATTCTGTGGTATTTCAATTTGACAATGCGAGTTACCAACAGATACAAGTCCAAGTCCGCTTCTTCTCACCCCTTTTTAGGTCTCGCCTAGCGACGCAGCGCGAAAGCGCTGTCGCTAGCGAGATGTATTGTTACCGACTTGCTTCGGAAGGGAGACAGGAAATGTGCACACGCAGGACGGACTGCAATTATGAACGCGCCCGTCAACACGCACGTACAGACACGCAATATGCACATCTCCTGCCCCCCTTCCGTCCTCGCCAGCCGCAAAACATGAGGCTGCCCCGCTCCTTCTCCGTGCAGCTTCACCAGGAGCCTAGTGTCCCGAAGACCGGAGGAGCCCCAGGCCGGTGCCAGCCTTGCCTCTTGAACCCCAGGTAACGCTCGCGGCTGTGTACGCGCTGGGGAACTGCTTTCCTGTTCACGGATTGGCTCTGTTACTCCGGCGTGGAAACCTTGTTTTCCTTCCCCTCCACTCATTTATGTTTTGGATGGCATTTATATTACCCCCGCCTTAACTTTTCCATCTGTTGCCTCCTCTTTGTTTTTGGCTTTACCCCCTCCCCCCCCCCCTCCTGGTGTTCGGAGCCCTCTCCACCCTCCAAGCACAAACGCAGCTGTGGATTTCTCACAGAGGAGAGCCAACGCTGGGACCTCGCACTGCGAATCCCCCCCCCCCAGCACTCACCCAATGCCTGCCTCCGTTTACTTTGGCGGCGACATGTTCATGTCATTAACCCTTTCCCCCTCTGCTGATACTTTCAACAATGTGCAGTTAGACGTGGCCTGCTGCCGCTTTAAATTTGCCCTGTTTCCTTCTGATCCTCAGCAAAGCTCTTTATCGCTCTGTACCCTAATCCCCTCTTATAACATTTGAGGCTCCTCGAAAGAGGCTGTCCTGATGCTGCCTTAAACTTTATATACAGAACTGAAGTGTACATCACCCCAGGGGAGTAACACGGGTCACCTGCAGAGCGGCAGGCTCCACCCTTCAGGGGCCCACTAACCCATCATAAGCCAAAGGACAATGAGTATCTGTAAGGTATGGGGGTCCTCTTCGCATTCTGCGGGGGAGGGGGCATTATTTGCGTTACGTCACTGCATCTGCCACGTGGAACACCTTCAGTTAGTCCTAGCTGTTTTGGACAGCACTTTGCATGCTGGGACTCGTAGTATTCTATCACCAGTTTCCGCTATATGTTCAAAAATCACAGCATTCAGTGCCGTTGGTCAAATGACTAGGCTGGCTGATGTCGTCACTCGTGTCATGAGCCCAGTTGGCAACTCTAGATGTGGCGTGGAAACACTGCCGCGGACATGATGAATCCTGCAGTGTTTTATCTCTCCCACTCCCATGTTCTTTTCTTGGCTAATTTAAGCGCCTGTATTTGTGCACAGAATGTGCACCCTTATCTCTGATGGAAACAGCTGTCCCAGACTTGTGCTCTGAGTCTGGTATGTCTCTCGATTCCCTTTGTTTACAACGCCCCTGAATCTTCTGTACACAAACTGGGGGGCAGCCCCCTCGGTCCAGTTCCACGGTCGGAACTCCCGGCCTGGGTCAGCAGAGACTCGTATCACGTGCTACATTACACTTTTTCGTGCAGTGTTATTCACAGGAAACGGTGGTCTAAGCGCTCTCCCCGCTTCAGTAAATCTGTGGTTCTGAATTATCTGGTGCTCGTGTAAAGCGCCCCATAACTTCGGGTCGAGATAGTGAAATTTAAAACTGCAAAAAAGTGAATATATAAAAGTACTTATTCATCAGGAGTTCTCAAGTTACACCGGAAAACGTGCTCAATGTACGTGTTTTTAGGGATCTCCAACTACACAGGGTGGTTTACTGTTCAAGGCATCTTTAGTTAGGTTTCTCTTTTTGTAATTTTGAGGTTTTTGTGTACTCCAAGTGGAGTCTGCTCTCTTGGAACAGGTGAATAAAAAGTAATCAAAATGGCATGCACGTGGCATGCCTTATGAGTGCATATCTCACCAGGCTGGGCCATCATAGCATGCATATGCCACCATGCTGGGCCATCAATGCACATACATGTGTAACGTTCCTGATGTCTTTTACGACCCCTGGCACTGTCCTTGCAACCCTTGGCATCTGAGGGGGTCAATGGGACAAAATGAGAAAGCATGCCAGGCGTATTCCTTCAGAAATATGGCCTTGCTGTTCAATTAATTCACACGGAGGGATGTGGCCTAACGGCCAGAGCTGCTGACTTTGGACCTAGGGAACTTGGTTCGAGTCTCGGCATCGGCTCAACATCCTGTGACTCTGGACAAATCATTTAATATTCTGGTGCCTACCAAAAAAACCAAAACATTTGCAATGCAATAGGTCTCGCATTTACGCGAGTTTGAGCTATTCGCATTGTAAATGACAATGTCTTTTATTTATGTTTTGGTTTTTAAAACAAATAAAAGGCATAGTCATTTGCAATGCTAATAGCTTAAACTCTCGCAAATGCGAGACCTATTGCATTGCAAATGCTTGTTTCGGGACCCTTGGCGCCGATGTGGGGAGACCGTTCATGAACTTGTGTGGGAAAGAGAGGCAGTAGTTGGACTGTGTGTTGGCGTCGCGTGCCGTTTTTTATTATTTAATACATTATTGATTTGTGTAGTTTTCCAGTTAATTAACACGTTATTTGAATGGTTTGTTTTTTCATTCTCCGCAGAAGTGTTTATGGTTCAGGGACAAATACGATCTAAAAGGAACAGGCGTTGAAATTAGAGTTGACATGTTTTAAAATAAATGCAACAAACATGTAGTTCTTTTGTCAAAATTTAAGGTATTGGGAATGTTAAATCTGGAACGGCTGCTCTTATTTATAGTGTGTATGAATTTATGATCAAGGTAAGGGCTAAATAATTCTAGATGTACTAGTCAGCTGATAAACACGTTTTTAACAAATTGCTTTAATTAATGGCTGGTTCAGTCGCTCGGTATGTCCGGTGTGCAGCAATCTTGGCCCTTTCACTGCCATGGTTTTGATTAATTCCTTTGCGTTGTATTCAGCACCAAGATGTCCCTTTAGGGGTGAAAGCGCGCGGTGCAAATACACGTTATGCTATTTGTCAGAGAAGTATGGCAGGGCGGCTGCGACCTAGTAGTGACCTCTTGCAGGTTGGGATGGTGGTGAACGTTTTCCCAAGTTTCCGGTTGCAGCTCTGAGGCAAAACATTTCCTTGGTGATATGTTTATGGTGTTTTCGTCCACGTGTTGCCCGGGTGGTGTGATTCACTTGTCGGGTGTGATTCACTTGTCGAAAGGTTGAGACAATGATTTCCTTTCATCACAAGCAGCTATCGCCCTGTTAGGCAATTTGTATGTAATAGTGTGTGCGTTCTTTATACTTCTTTTTGAGAAATGACGCGGGTGATCTACACCAATCGTGACGGCTACTTATAGCTCGATAATATGTCATTTGCCATGACCTTCGCTTGCAGAGAGCATGTCAAGCCGGACGTTGGCTTCCCAGCCGGCTATGCGAGAAGGAATAGGTCCTTGGGTAATATGACGCGCTTATTGTGAAGCGCCCCATTCTCTTCACTTCTATGTTATTTATGTTCACTTTATATTTACACCACATTTTATATTTACACCGCCTGCGAGATCTAAAGATAGCGGAGCAATCGCCCTTCTCTCAAAAAGAGAATAGCGCTTCAAGGCCGTGCCGTAGTTTTAGCGCGGGTGTACGCTGGTTGACAGGAAGGATGTGCAAGGACGCCATATCATGAGGGGTAATCTTGCTAGGGACCCGTAACTGTCAAGGCTCAGGGCTCTCAAAAGGGTTTCCTCCTTTTAGGAATTTGGTATCCCACTAGGGAGAGGATGTGGCATAACGGCCCGAGCGGCTGACTTAATTCTAGGGGTCATGGTTAGCAGCCTCGAACCTCCAGTCTAGGTTCAATTAGCATTTTCATCTTTCCAACGTTGAATGAACCTCGGCCAAATTAGTCTAGTAATCCAGACGTGCGTACAAAACCGATAACTAGTGTAAAGCACCGTCACAAAGAAGGCATTGCAGTTATTATCCAACTGCAGCTCGAATGGAATTGTGACAACCGTTACATTGCATTGTTAACGGTCAAGAGAAGGAGGTAGGCAGAAGCTCGGATAAGGTGTTATTGAATCTTAACATTGCCTCTTTATTTTATTACTCCTTCTGGGTTGGCGTTTGGTCCTGATTTGTACATGAACTTGCGCAATAGTGCTTGGGGAACTGCTTCCATAAAAATTATCACAATTGAGTACGGATTATCACAAAGCCACACCCGTAGCTGCTCTGGCAAGGTTTACGCTGGGCGCTACCAGCTTCACTTGGGTGGCAGGAGGACAACCCCCTTTCTCTAGGGAGTCGGGGGATGGGTAGCCTATGGATAGATAATCTCCCCAGGGTGTACCAATGAATCCCAGTGCAGGACAATACCCCGGAGTGTTGTGCGGCTGGGTTTGAGCGCATTATCACCCAGGAAGGTCTCCTGGCGTTGCTATAAGGAGCTTGCCTTCTTACAAGAGCTAGCAAGGATGGTGCAATCTATGGCTATACGTTGGGTTGTGCGGCTTGGTTAAGCGCATTAGCACCCAGGAAGGTGCCCTGGCGTTGCCATAAGGAGCTTGCCTTCTTACGAAGAGCTAGCAAGAATGTTGCAATCTATGGCTATACGTTGTGTTGTGCGGTGTGGTTTAAGCGCATTATCACCCAGGAAGGTGTCCTGGCGTTGCTAGAAGGAGCTGGCCCCCTTACGAACATCCAGCTGTAGTAAAAGTCTGCTCAAACACACAGGCCTTACCGAATGGTCGTAACATACATGTGGGGGCAAATAAGGGCATACCGCCATTCCGCTGCATGTGTGCTTTGGAGAAGCACATGTGGATTGGTTTTCCAGAATTAGCATAACGACCCCAGCTGTGGCGACAAGTGGGTTTACCTACACCGGAAGCACTTTTTTCTGTTAGCCGGCTCTACGGGTTCGGCCACGAGCTTAGCCCAGTAAGTATAGGAAATGCATATTAAAAGCTCTTCCCAATAACAAGTATGAATTGATTGGTGCTATAATCCACAGGCAATGTGGGGAATTGCGAAGTAATCACGCAATATTAGGGTCATTTTACTTAATTTGCCAAATATGTATATGCAGAGTTTCTCTTCTCCTTTCAAGGGTCAGCAGTCCTTAGTGATGACTGAGGGTGTACAACGCAATCAACATGGGGGGGCCCTTGGGAAGGAAATGCAATTTAAGAGCTCATCCCAATAACGGGTAGCGATGAAGGTGTGACATAATCCACAGGCAATGGGTGGAATTACTAAGAAATTAATAAACATTAGGGCAGCGTTACGTATTTGCCAAATGATTCATGCAGAGTGTCTCTTTTCCGGTTAAGAGTCAGCAGTCATTAGCGAGGAATGAGGGTGGGCAACACAAATAACATAGAGGGGTGGCCGTGGATACTCCACCGGTTCGGGAGGATAGCTTTCATCTCGCTTCCTTATTTTTTACTTAATTGTTTACCCGCATATTCGGTGCAGGTCTCACTCCTGGAGTATGTTAATTTTGCATTGTCATTATGCAAGACTATTTGAGGCATTCCTTGCGGAGGTGATGCATACGGATCAGTCTATCCAATGGGGGGACACCATGAAGGAGGGCCTACGGTAACGGCGAACATCCTGTGGTTTGGCTGTTTGGTTTCAGATATGGGTGTCAGTCACCCCCAAGAAGAAAATAAGCAGGGAAATTGCAGGCCAGGGTCCCACTTTGGTGGCATCATAGCCCGGAACAGGGGGAGACGCTGTTTTCTGATCTGTTTCCTTTCAGAGCTAAAAGCCCACTCTAGCGGGAAATGGGGAGGCATTGAGTGACTCGGCCTCCCTAGATTGCGGTTGGAGCCGAACCATTCAATCAAAAGAATAGTAGCAGGTTCCACGATGGGCACAATTCGGCACAACTTGCTCCAGCTAGAAAAAGGGGGCTGTTCCATCAGGATGGGATGCATCTGTCAATAAAAGGGCGGGAGCTCTTTATACAGACTATGATGGGGTTATGGTGGAGCACAGTCAGCGCCAGGGGGGGAAGGGGGGGTAGGGCGAGTGCGCCAGGGAGCTTCTCACCCTGTGGCAGAGCGCTGACCGTTAACAACAAAGGGGCATGCACAGCAATGGAGGTTCAGCGACTGGATGGCCCCGGGAGGGGGTAGGATCCGCGTGTGCAGAGGGTAGGCGGACCCTTGGGGAGGCTGCCTGTGTGCAGGTACCCCGGTGGGCCGGTGCGCTATGCGGGGCCCTGATTTTCAAGTAGTGCAACTGTTTACTGTAGCGCGTTTGGGCCTGCTGGCACAATGTGCGCAGCAGAGGGGGGGGGGGGCTTGGTGGGCCGAGACGGCCAAGTTCAAGTGTATGACCAAGCCCAAGTTCAAGTGTAATGTGGTGCCTACTTTCTTTACTGCCTTTGACAGGTCAAGGCCACTAAAGTGTACGGCCAAGCTCAAGTGTAATGTCGTGCCTAATTTCCTTTCAGCCTTTGTCATGCTGATGCCGCTAAAGAGTGAAGCTGTAAATAATTTTATATATCCAAGTAGGATACTGTTACTCTCGTGTTGGTTTGTGGTGAATTACCTGGTTTGAGGTGAATAAAAAAGGCTACGCCATGAACAACACGCTCTGATTCTGAGAGTTCTTGGGCAGGCGGGGAGGTAAGGTGGCGGCAATTGGGGAGGAGTGAATGTCACGTTGTGCGCGTACTATGGGAAGTTGGGCTATGAGAGACAGGAAGCTGATGGAAGAATCCCTGACAGTGTACCCACAGAGCGCATACAAATTGGGATGGACAGGATTCATACAGTCAGGAGCGATAAGGAGGAGCCCAGTGTTTGCTGCGGTTTGGAATGAGCCAGGATTCACTCCCTGTTGAAACGAAAGAAGATCTCCTCCTAAAATTAAAGTTTCCCGATCTGAACAAAAAGAATTTAATCAGCAGTAGAAGGGTTGCTCCACGCACTTGACGCCCGTGGTCAAAGGAAGAAAGATACACAGGCAGATTCAAAAAGAACTTAAATGTGGCAGCAGAAGGGTTGCTCCACGCGCCTGACGCTCGTGTACAAAGAAAGAAAGATACACAGGCTGAATCAACGTTCTGACCAACAGTCAAGGGATTTGCTTTTAAAATACCAGAGATGAAGAATCTGTCAGTCCGGTAGAAAAAGAGCCCACATTAACCAGATTACACCAAGTCAAAGCCCTGTAGAGAGTCCTACGAGTGTTACTGGGACATGAAACGCGTCAGCATTTTTCCTTCCATTGAGGAATTGACAATTTATGAATGCAAGCAGCGTTGAGGGAGATTTAGTGTTGACTCAACCCCAGCTGATCTTACTTTGTTCCCAATGGCTAGCATTCCTCTAAGGATAATATGAACTTTATACAATGGTATTGCTTTACGTATGATGTTCTTGAAACAACCGACTGGTGTATTGTTTTGTCGCATTATTTTGAAATTATCTGTATGCATTATTTGTAAAGTTGTGTGTTTAGTGTGCTGTCCTTCATGTTCACAACTTATTGTCTTGCACTTGTCTCAAACAAACCGTGTTTTCCCCATTTCAGACTTGTATGAAATGAAAAAAAAAAAAAATGACACAATGAAATGATGAAATAATGGTTAAATAAGTAACCAGGAAAGTTTATATTGGCCCTTTTCTGTTTAAGTAGATAGCACAATAAATGGTAGCTAGATTCCTTGTCATGCTACTTTAACTAGGCCCTATCTAGCTACTGGTATTCGGGCCTACCTCCTTTATACGACTTTTAGAAAGTTGGCATTTTCCTTCCTTAGCCATTCAGTGCCTGAAAGCTGTCTCTGGGTCACTTGACTATGTGTAGCTGACAGTTGGGCTTTGTGTATTCCTCCTAGACAGCCATATACATTGGAGAGCTTAGATGTGCTTGGTTGGGCCATCACTGGCAGGATGGGTGGGCGGAGCTGGGCACAGCCCTAATCAAACTTGAATAAGCTGAGTACTGCCTCCACACAAAGGGCTGCATATCCCCTGCAGTTAGTCTGGGGCCTGGACAGAGAAGGCAGAATGCCTGTGGATTTCAAAGGAAACCTCTAGAAGCTTCTCTCACTTCAAAGAAGGTTCAGGTTTAAATATTGGACCACAGACCACCAACTCTGCAGTACACTTCTGGACCTGTGGAGACTCTGCCAAAAGAAGGACTGTTATGCTGCTTAAAGGACTGCCACTCTGCTGGACTGCTGCTGTGAAGGACTGTTGCCCTGCTGTGCTGACCTGCTGCCCTCTTGCATGGGTGAGAAGGACTGGATCTGCATCTGTTGAACCTAGGACTCCAGAGTAACTCCAAGGGCTAGTTAGCTGCCCTCCTGATTAGAGCCTCAGGGGCAGAAGGCTCAAACAACCTTGAACCCAGCACCTGGAGTCTTCCATCTGTGAGTCCTACCATGCAAAGTGGTGACACCCCAGTCCTGGACCCTTAAAAGTGGGCCTGAAGGTGATCTGCCAGGCCATCGGTGGATCCAGCAGAACCACTGCATCTCCTCTGCTGCGCAGCACAAACCTGAGCACAACCAACGCATTGATTGTGCTGCGAGGATTCTCTCTGTGCAAGGACTCCACGTCGACCCCGTAGCCCGCATCAGAACTGCTAAAGTGTGACGCTTTACCGACGCAGGCCCACACTACGCAAATCTTTTATCGACTGCAGCCTTGACGACGATGCAGGTTCTCTCATCGCAGTCTCGCAGCTCTTCAGAACTGACCCTACGCCTCGACTGAGCAACACATTCCTTGACGCTGGACTTTGCATTGCAAGCCCTCATCGGCGGATCCTCGAGGATGATGCAGGACCTCACTTTGCAGCTCGCAGCCCCTTGGAACCAATGCATCACCTAGGCTGCGCAATGCATCCTCCACGCAGGATTTCGCAACTCTCCGCAACCAGGATTTAAGGTACTATTGTTCAGTGGGTCTAACTGGGACCATGTAGCTGGCCTGTGCTCCATTGCAGTTGGCCTGAACGTCTGACTTTGTCCCAGTCCGGTGCGACCAGATATCCACAGTTGGCGTTTTTGCGCTTTGTGGCGCTATATTTACTGGTCTTTAAACCTATATATCTCCGGTTCTACTGATTGGATTTTTGTCATTTTGGTCTTGATTTATTTATTAAAATGTACTCTTTTTCTAATTCTTGTTGAGCTGTGCTTTCTCTTTGTTACTGTTTGAAGTGCTACATAAATATTTTACACATTGCCTCTAAGTTAAGAATGACTGCTCTGTGACAAGCTACCAGAGGGTTGAGCATAGGTTAATTTGGGGGTTTGCTTGTGCCTCCCCTGATGAGGATTGTGGTTGCTGCTTGAGTAGGATTGCACCCCCCCAACCAGTAACCCAGTTTCTCACAAATAGACTAGTGCTGGTGATCATTGGTGGAAAGATGGAGGTGATGAAATTTTGAGAAATTATTCTGGGATCACTTAACATGCTGGGTAATGGGGTGGTGTTGTGTAGTTCCTATATATCCTATACAGGATTTGGATAACATAAATGTGGGTTTGGTGGCAGACTGGTTCCGAGCACCCCCACCGGATACGTTAGCCTGTTTGCATTCGCTAGCTCACAGTGCCACTAGAATCTCCTTATATCGGGGAGAGAATAGTTTCTGGCAACCTCAGAACATGACAACCCTGATCCCCCAGGATCGTGGAAACAATATACTACTTTTTGCTCAGTCACTCGTGCTCACTTAGTTTGTCTCAGAGATACACAGAATAAACAGCCTGGGCGTTTCAATAAGGATTTATTGAACAGTTGTTATTCTAGTGTAGAATATATGACCTGCAACAACCATTAGACAGTAGCAGAGATATATGATTAGCAACACTACAAAAGTAAAGGGATGGTATAGTTCTACCATCTTGCAGAAATAATGAATATATACATGTACATAAAACACATGATAAAAAAGTGCGTACTCCTACGATGTCTCCTTAACTAGATGTACCTAAATGTACCTAGCATCTGTGTAGGTGTTCTTCCAAGAATCCCTCTAGGATCTAGTCAACCCAATTACCTGAGTAAGGAGAGAATATGGGACCCCGTCCTGGTCTAGAGTTGTACACCCCGCGAGGGATGTTAGACCACTGCGAGCTGGAGCGTCTGCATGCAGGAACCTCAGCGTCTCTGGTCAGTGTGTCAGCCAGGAAGTCACGGTCTCCTCTGTCTCTCTAAGCAAGACATGATGTATATATACCCCCAGGTCTCCCCAGGGGTCCTACCTTGCTTAGTTACTGTGTCGGCATAAAGGATGACATCGGGCTTGAACTTTAACATAGATATTATACAGGAGATGTTAGTCCTGCTGTGAGTCCTGCTGTGCTTCCAAGAAGCCTCATGCATAATGTATGAGTTTCGAACCAGGGAAAAACCCTCGTTTTGAATGCAGTATCGTATCTAGGTAAAAGGTCAGTCCCTATGAACCGTTATGTAGGGAAGGATATAGGTGAAAGGTTGCAGTGTTACCTGTGCCTATATAGGGTACCTATATGGAATATAACACCCACTCCTCTTCCGACTGGACGACATATGTAACCTATAAGTGTACTACCATTCTAACTAGACATTGGTACGCACCAAGGGTTAAAAACATTTCTTTAGCTAAAACTGTTAAAAACGTCTAAAAGATTTCTAATGATATAAAAAAACATGTAAACCAAAAATTTGTTGAAGGCCCAAGCTCTAAAAGTGTCCATTGATATAGTCCGAACCACTTTAAGCATTAGAAAGCCATTTATGCCCAATAATGAAAGGAATGTCAATGTCAATTTTGTTTGAGTTCCAAATTGAGCTTGTTTAACCCCTTGCGTGCTGCGCACATTTTCGCGCTGTGCGGGCGATTTAAATAGTGGGCGGGATTCGAACGGCCCCCGGCCGTACTCCGCACACACCCACCATGACGTATGACGGCCGGGGGCCGTCCGAAGCATGCAAGGGGTTAAAAAAGGGTGAATTTCTTCCAGCACACGACGAGCCAAAATGAGTCAAATGTTTGTGCCCTGGCTGGTTGACGCAACATTTTCGTTGCTTGCTTCCGCAATAGACTGCCCCTGTTGCACCTCGCAAAGCACGTCAATTGAGCACAGATGATGTTCCACACTGTCCACAGCCGGTGCTGGGGCAGCCTGTGCACCGTCCAAAGCCTGGGTGTCAGTGGAGGAGCCGGTGTCCATACCAACAGGTGCAGTTACTACCTGCGGTGGCTCAAGGAATGCCGCCATCAACATTGGAATACGCTGGGGACATTGCAGAACATGGGCCGTTATTGGGTCCAGTAGAGCATTCACGCCCGGTTGCGCACATGATGGGAGTGTCAAACAAAGGTCTAACACGCATTCTTCTCCGCAAAACAGGCATCGGAGGACAGGTAAGATGCAGTCCATCCAGACTGGTCGAAATGACAGGAACCAAGATGCACTTAGTTCTCTCAGGCGAGGCATGCCTAGGTATTGTACCATTCGGTCACGGTATTTCCGTTCTAGGAGCGCTTTTTCCATCTCCTTGGTGACTGGGACGTCCATTGCGTAGCAGAAAAATAACAATCAGGATACCTGCTCTTAGAAACAGGATCAGCGGTACACCTCCAAAGATGCTTCCGAATACGGAGTATATGAAGTTCGGTATATCTCCAAGTACCGTCTGAAAGGTGCTTAGAAGTCCAGAACCTATGGTCTTAAATAGGTGGACAATGCCAGTCGTATCAGACATGTTAAAGATACGATTTACCATTTCTATGAAACGGAAAGGGCAGTTTGTATTAATAAGCGCCTGTATCTCAGCTGAAGAACTTGCGATCTCGAGTTTAAAAGTCTCTCGAGCTGAGGTTAAGTGCACAGACTTCTGTAAAAGCCTGGCTTTCATTCAGCCTAGAGTATCAAACCGCATTAAAGAAACATTCAGTGAAGGCCATAACGTCACCTCCCTGACTGTATGTGTTGGTGGAAACAATACTTGCATACAACAAGTAACCCTGGCGCTCACGGTTACCAGATATGCGATGCCCGGGAGCATTCCACAGCAGCCTTGACTGTTTAGCATCAGGTAACTCCCATTCAAAAGTATCCCAAATGCTGGAGTAATCACTGCAGTTGGGGCACCCCTCAGATGACAGGACAAGTTCGCCACAGAACCATTACAAGCCCCGTGCAGTAGAATGTCCTGACATATGAGCGATCCACTTAAAGCGCTCTCACAGTTTGTACCACTGAGAAACACTTCACGATCCCCACTCCGGCATCGAAATCTGTATGGCAATTCCCAAGATTCCTTAATGTACTCCTTATCCATTTTTTCATATTTGCCTGCCTGCTTTTGTTCAAGGCAATATTGAAACTGAAAAGTAGTGACCGGTAGAGTTATGTGGCCATGGATTAGCCATTCTGTGTGTGGTGATTCTGCCACTGTTAATGGTAATCCATCCAGTTTTTTGATACGCAGCATTGTATATTCTGCTCCCCTTTGTGCCATTTCTATCTGTTTATCTGTTAGATTGTATTCAGAAAACAGAGACGTACTGTTGATAAAACGCCAATGCGCATAGCCTGCACGCAAAGATTGCAGCGTCCAGCTTAATAACACTATAGAACGTAACTGAGATTGCCCGTGTTGTAATATGGCCAAATCTTGTTCCAGAATGTCTATCTCAGAAGATACAATGTTGCCTAAGGAATATATCCTGGAGGTCAATGTTGTTAACCCATTGTCTACCACTGCTAGAGATTTCTCTAAGTTAATACGGTCTATTTCCCGTATTCTTTCTGCGGTCTCTTGTTGGGATATTTTCCAATTTTCATTGTAGGCAGCATAAATGCCAGCATATATGAAACGTTTCTGGCGTGGTTTCCTGGGACCTAGTAAAAAATCCCTAAGATCCATGTATTTTGTGAGTAAGGATAAGTGTTGTTTCACCTCTGTGAGTGTTGAGGTTTCTAGCCAATTAAGGCACAACTTCCCAACACTATATGACGTCACTACCCCTGGATGTTGTCTCTGTACATAGCGCAGATCTGGCCTATGGATTGTGAACCCTTCGGTTTTACCCATGAATCTTTCCTGACAACCATTGGTGTCTGTGGGCCAAATCAACCATTTCTTCCAATCGGGGTCTGATCTATTGTATTGTATGATGTCATCTAATGTAATCCCTGTTTGTGATGTTTCGTTTCCCTCGGTGTTTGATGGAGTCGGCACTCGAGGTGAGTTCAAGTCTTTGTTCTTGGCTAGTCCAAGGCAAGACGTTTGTTGCACTGTCTCATTCAAAAACATGATCTGCTGAGGGATGAGACATGCTCTAAATAAAGCTTCTAAACCCTGCACCTGCCATTCTCTAGTACCCCAGACCGATTTTAAGTCTATGGTGTCTTTCCATAAGCCGTAACCTTGTTCGGACAACTGGGCAATAAAGGATGCAGAGTAATCTGTTTGGTGTTTGTTAACATATTTTTCTGTGCTGATGTTGGTGCAACCTTATAATAATATGAGGCTGGGTCAGACATATTAAACCCTGAAAAATATGGAAACTTCTGTGCAAATGTTTTTGAACTGCCCTTTGGCGGTGTTGGACAATGTTTCCATTGGTGGTATGTGAACACATTTCTAGGATTAGCAGATTTATGCAAAAAATTATGACCATAATGTTGATAACAATACATTGATTCATAATCTGCTGAGCTCTCCAATATTTCACTATTAGAAAATGCAGCAGATTTTTCTAAATCAGACAACATGTTATTCACAGTTTCAAAGTCCCAATCATCGGAAAATGTACTTGAGGTAATGATATCACTTACTGATATTTTGAATAAATGTGGAATTTTTAAAATTTCAGTCTGGCCAAATATATCGAAATCAACCTTGTCCCAAACTATACCATCCGGTACAGGAACTGCTGTAATGTTCACTGAT
This sequence comes from Calotriton arnoldi, assembly GCA_963921515.1. Classification (NCBI taxonomy): domain Eukaryota; kingdom Metazoa; phylum Chordata; class Amphibia; order Caudata; family Salamandridae; genus Calotriton; species Calotriton arnoldi. The sequence continues at coordinate 239,769 of CAWUFW010003243.1, forward strand.
GACAAGTCTCTTTGTTCTCGATGAGATGATTGGTGTGGTTTTAAAATTATATTCACCTTTTGGGCTGCAGAGTTTTGTCGAATGTATTGTCCAATAATAAGCATGTTAAAAACTATAACAAAGCCTACCCAGAAAAGAATCCCGGAAGTTACCCATAGTTCTACCCATGGAGATACCAGGTAAGTCTTTCTAAGAAAGTTCATAAAGTCTTTAACTTGCTGCTTGCGTGATTTTTGGGCTGGCGTCGTTTCAGGTTCACTTGGATCCAAAGAAAACGTATCAAAGTTTATGAAGTAGCCAGAAGCAGTTCGATCAATTGTTGGAATTGCATCAGGATTTGTTGAAATCGTACTTTCCTCTTGTCGAGGCACGTTGACGTAGACATCTGTATTTGGTCTTATAGCTATTTGTGTGTTATTTTGTTGAGTTTGATTTTGAAGTTGAACTTCAGGTTCAAGAGGAACGAGTTCCATAGCATTGTTGCACAGTCCTTCATTCCATACAGGAGGCTCTTAGAACGTGATGAGTCTTTCCGTTTGAACTTCTTGGATTGTAGCGAGAGGAGGGCGTCTGCTACATTGGAGTCCACGTGGCCTACTGCTTAGTATCGGCCACATAGTGTGGTTTGATTGAGTCAATTGAGACCAATCTTTTCTTCTTTTTTCCGGCAAGAGGCGGTAGAAGTACAGTTCTTGTTCCTTCGACTGCTAGGACCGGTACAGGCTTTCTGTAGGTTGGCCCAAATTCTTTCTTGTTCGCTATTTTCTCTCTGACCAGATCCCCTACTTTAGGGATCCAGACAGGTCTTACTGTGACTGATTTGACTTCCCCAGTGGCGGTTTGTTTCAGGTGGACGTTACTTTGTTTTGTCCTGGATTTATTTAGTTCTTGTAAAACAGCCAAACGATCATGGATGTCAAAAGGCTTTTCATCCGCCACTGCGCCTTCACAATCGAGATCAGGTACCCACATTCTTGTCCCAAATAGGACCTCATATGGAGTGACCCCCCCCTAGAGAACTTCTTGGCATATTGTTAAGGGCCCGCTGGACCCCATAAAGATGTTTTACCCAACTTTCACCCGTGCCTAATACTCTAGCTGTTAAAGATTGCTTTAAGTCTCATTTTTTTCTCTCCACGACCGAATTTCCCTCGGGATGGTACGGAGATGAGTACCGCAATGCTACACCCAAACTTCCCATTGCCTCCTTGTAAGCCCGAGAGCTAAACGCAGGGCCCTGGTCAGGATGTAGTGTGCCAATTGCGTATGTCCCTATGAAAGCTCGCAAATCCTTTTTAACAGTTCGAGCGTCAGCCGAGCGCTGGGGAATCTCGAACAGGAGTCCACTGCTACCATTATATATCTTTTAGCCCCATCTCTTTTTAAGGGGCCGCAGTGGTCCAGGTAGACGCACGCTAGTGGTTTGTCAGCTATTAACAATGGTGTCTGCGCAGGATGTGTTACGGTGGAACCCTTCATCTGCTGACAGATGTCGCATTTCAAGACATAGTCTTTAGTCTGCTTTGTTAAACCAGGCCACCAGTAGCGTTGTTTCAATAAGGAAACAGTCGCCGTAACTCCTGCATGAGCAGAACCTATCCCTTCGTGTGCTGCTAGTATTAAACCTAACCTACGATCCATGTTTCGAATTACTCTATCCCCCACTCCAGGAATCTGAGCAAATGGAATGTTATTGGCATCTAACTTGTAAGAGTACTTGAGTGGAAATCTTTTTGGTACTGCACCGCTGTTTTTGTTTGAAGCAATAACAGCCACCATAATCTCACCGTCTATTCTCGTTTTAGAACGAGTGATTGCAGCTACGGAAGCCGTACGTACAGCCCCCTTTGCAGCTTCATCAGCCAATGAATTCCCTTCAACGTGAATGCCATCACGCTGATGGCTCAGTGTGTGTATCACGTGAGTCCTTGGTAGTTCGGATTTGAACCTCACTACCTGTTCCCATAGCATTTTATGCTTAATTGTGCCACCTTTTGCGTCTTTGAACCCGTTTGAACCCAGTATTGCAAGTATTCATTGTAAGACTGCACACAGTAAAAGGAAACACACAATTGACCCTGCACCCGAAATCTCTAGTAATCTCTTTTACATTTCATGGAAGCGGACGCCCACTTATATGTGGAGGGAGATACATATCCCTAATTGACCGTATTGTGGTGACTGATCATACGATGATGTATGGATACCTTTTACCTGTAACGAAATAGAATTGACATCAGGAGCATAAGATAATATAAACTGTATTGCTTATTCATCGATCCAAATGGCATATTTCAACATTTAAATAAATATAACAGTCACAGAAGTTTTTCAGCCCAGAAGAAGTCCCATGTGGGACGAAACGCGTTGGCTAAGCAAATTTGTCGTGCATTTTAAGATTGACGGTTTTGGAATAAAAGGACAACGTTTTTCTACTATCAAAAACAAGATCGTCTAGTTTCTTCATTTGGGAAGCAATTTTTACTTTTATATTTTGCTCTGTTCCTTCTCACATGATGTACAATTACATTGACTAATAGATTACTAGAGATTTCGGGTGCAGGGTCAATTGTGTGTTTTCTGTTAATGGTGGTTATCTATATTGCCTTATGGGATGTATGTGGATCACATCCCAGACCCAGTGCACCGATTTGTTCTGAATACTTAAGAGGCTACTATACGAACTAACGATTGGTGCTGGATCTGTATGCTCTGATCCCCTTCTGTTTTTACACAGTAAAAGGAATCGCACACAATTAGTGTGGGGAATTCCCGATCTGTATTTACAAGTGCCAGTATCGGTGCTTTTAATTCTGCCAAGTGTGCCTTGCAGTCTCCTAGAGATTGCGTTTTAGTGCAACTCGGATGGAACTTTCCATCCCGCATGCGACCTTTAACGATTGCACATGCTGCGCTATATTGTTGCTTACTCCCTATGGCCGGTTGAGCAGATCCGTCAGTGTAAATGATATATTCATACTGATCCAGAGGCATTATTTCATTAGGTAGAGGATATTCTTGTTCGTATTGCAGGAGTGCTTGTGTCTTTAAATTTGGGTCGTACCTGTATTCTACATCTGTTGCAGTGAGAGAATTAGCCCATTGTATCCATCTTGGATGTAAGGCTTTAGCGTTAGGAACGCTTGCCTTTGTCACAGCCTCTAAGGCTGGAACCGGAGTCACTACTATTATTCGTTTCCCCTGAGCCAGTGCTCATTCTCTCACTACAGCAGTCTGTACCGCTGTCAGAATCTTTTCAGTGGATGCGAAGCGCATCTCAGCATTTGTGTACAAATGTGATTTGAATGCAATTGGTACTTTCTCACCTTCATTATATGTTAGATAGGTGTACCCAGATTGACCCGCAACTATACGGATCACCAGGTTACGTACGTTTACGCGTGTCTGTAAGTATTTGGAAGCTATCATATCAGCTTGTAAGGAACGTAGTGTATCTGTGTGTTCCTGTGTCCAGTTTCTCGCTGAGAAATCAGGTTTAATTAAGTGGTAGAAAGGTTTTACTCTTTCTGCGTAATCCAAAATGTATGTTCGACCACAATTTAGGAATCCCAGTATTGATTGTAGATTTTTTAATGATCTTGGAGGTTGGAGCAGCGTGCATTTTTCAAAAAAATTGGCTGCCAGGCTCTTTCCTTTACTTGAAAGCTCGTATCCTAAAAACAGGACACTGACGTGGGCGATTTTTGATTTTTTAAAGTTAAATTTGTAGCCCTCAGATGCAAATCCCAAAATTATGGTATTCACTCTGTTCAAGTGATCCTCCAGGTCATCGTCAGTCAGATAAATATTATCCACATAGGACAGTGCCTCTTCATCTAATTTTTGAAGTAACTCTGTTACTCTGGCCGAAAACAACCCCGGGCTGTTCTTATATCCTTGGGTGAGTCGCCGAAATTGCCGCTTGGACCCTAGCGCTGAGAAGGCTGTTAAATACCTGCTTTCAGGTGCTATATTTTGGCAGAAAAATCCATTTGAGATATCAAGTGTTGTTTTGTATTTCTTCCGCACAATGTTATTCATTAATGCGGCACTGTGTGCATTTTGTACTGTAAACGTTTTAGTGCAAGTGTTTAAATTTCTGTAATCTAAAACTAGACAATATGTATTGTCAGGTTTCATGACAGGAAACAAAGGATTGTTCATTTGAGAGGTGCAAGTTTCAATCCCCCCTTGGTACTCAAGTTGATCTAAGATCTCCCTGACCTGTTTTTTAGCTTCTTGCTTTATTGGATACTGCCTCTGTGCAGTTGGAGTATTTTTTAAAGGAATTATGTGGTGGGTTGAATCCTCATCCCATCCAACATGGTTTTTGTATAATGCCGGGGCCTGGGCTACCGCCCACTCCTGCGCATATGTATGTTGCAAGTGCCTGGGAATGTGGTCCGAGAATGCCGGCATAATTACCGTTTCTCCTTTAGGGGCAATCCATGACAAATGCTGGCGGCCAATCTTGTTCAGCTAACAAAATGTCATAGCCAAACATAAGGTTCTCCCAAAAGTGACCTCTCACTTTCCTACTTTTGTCCCCCTCCATTTGGAGCGTTATTTCATATACTTTATGTGGGACACTTACTCTAGTATCAGGTGTTTCCACCGTGATATAATCATTCAAGTCCACTGGCACCAGAAATTCCATCAGGTTCTGGCAAGCTATTGTTATTTCTGCCGCACTGTCTAGCATCGTCAGAGCCCATTCCCCGTTCAGTAGTAGAGTCCTCAGAATTCTGGGCATGTCTGATCTTTATACCTGCAACTTTCTTCTTTTTGAACTGTAATCTTGAGCGTGCTGCTCGTCTCTGGACTTTGTAAGCTCTTCTTGTCTTTCTGACCGTCCTTCCCTCTCAGAGTTTTTCGATGAACCCTGAAAGGAACGGAGGAACGTGTATCAGTATCCTGATACATGTCAGGTTTCCTAATATTATCCCAATTCCTAAGGTTGTACCTCTTTTCAGAGGGCTCCTGGGGAGGAGATCTACCTCTTGATTGAGATCTGTTTCCTTTAAAGTTTTGTTGTTTTTTATTATCCCACTTCTTTTTAGAAGAAGCAGATGTCTGCTTGGAAGTGTCCTTTTCAGGACTGCCCATCAGTTTTGGTTTTAAAGCTTTCCCACCCAAACTGTCTCTGTCTAATTCTGCATACGCAGTTTCAATTATTTTTGGTAGTTCGTGTTCCTGTTCGAAAGGACTAAACTCGCTTAGGCGTTGGCGGATGGCCACTGAAGCTGCTTCCCCTTTAATATTAGCTAGTATAATGGCTGATACCTGGGAATAGTTACCTAGTAACTTCATCCCTAAGTTTAGGGCAGGTTCTGCTCCGTACTCGTTTTGTATTTGTCTTAATACGTCTGGTACCACCGCTAATGAAGGAATACCATGAGTCCTGGTATAAATGGCAGCAAAGACTGTACCCCAAGTGGTACAATCCTCTACTTGTGGTGTTATTCCAATGGGCAAGCAGATTGTTAGCATTCTGTGTTTTTCATATGGGGTAGTATTCGGGAATACTGCCTCAAGCTGAGTTATTTTCTGAGCTACCCAGAATGGCATTTGTTCACGTTTCGTGGGCATTTTGCCCATTACCGCGTGTAACGTTTGTGGCGTGATTTTAGTTGCTGTACCCTGTACTTGAGTTCCATTTGTTGCAACTGTTGTTGGCTGGACTGTAAAAGTCCTCATGACGAATTGCGTCAAGTTTCTGTAGATTTTAATTAAATCTTTGTGTTGTATGAGTAAGTCTGCCTGTGGCATTGTGTCAATGTCAGGATGTGGTGTGTAGGCCGCTAATATCGGCCATGTTGCCCCTTCTCCTCCGAGCGGGCCTAATCTTACTCTTCTTATGTGGGGTAGGGCGCCTTTTAACCAGTATAAGTGTTCCTGGCACGTGAGTGGAATCTATGTCCTCAAATGGACCATATTCCACTGGTGCATCTCCTTCTGTGTAAGAGTGAAATGTTTGTGTTCTTGCATCTGCTGCTGGGAATGTAACCCACGAATAAAATACCTCTGTTTTGTTTGATTCGTGTGCCTCAATCACGAAAGCTACTAAGCCACCCCTAGATGATAAACCATTTTCTAACAGTTTCAGGGTTATTGTATGTCTGAATTTTGGTGCAATTTGTATTGCGTCCCCATCTTCTCCTGCTGAGATGAGCCGATCCACTACTGTTATCTCATGTCTCAGTCATTTTTGTAAAGAAGTTTGTTCAAGGGAACTAAGATAAAGGTTTTAATGCACAATTTTTAGGAACACTGTGTCCCTCAAGCTTGATTAACCAACAGCCAATAAATAGGATTTTTCGCCTACTCAGCTGTGGCGGAATTTGTGCCCACCCACTCCAGACGTCTCTGGTGTTTGTGAGTAGGGGTCTCTGAGAATAGTACGACTGAACTACTCAGATTCTATCGTTCAATAAGTACCCAACCAACGTTGGTGGCGCCATGTAGTGTAGTTCCTATATATCCTATACAGGATCTGCGCGTTCGGATAACATAAACTGTGGGTTTGGTGGCAGACTGGTTCTGAGCACCCCCAATGGATACGTTAGCCTGTTTGCATTAGCTAGCTCACAGTGCCACTAGAATCTCCTCTTATCGGGGAGAGAATAGTTTCTGGCAACCTCAGAACATGACAACCCTGATCCCCCAGGATCGTGGAAACAATATACTACTTTTCGCTCAGTCACTCGTGCTCACTTAGTTTGTCTCAGAGATACACAGAATAAACAGTCTGGGCGTTTCAATAAGGATTTATTGAACAGTTGTTATTCTAGTGTAGAATATATGAGCTGCAACAACCATTAGACAGTAGCAGAGATATATGATTAGAAACACTACAAAAGTAAAGGGAGGGGATAGTTTTACCATCTTGCAGAAATCATGAATACATACATGTACATAAAACACATGATAAAAAAGTGCATACTCCTACGATGTCTTCCTAACTAGATGTACCTAAATGTACCTAGCATCTGTGTAGGTGTTATGCCAAGAATCCCTCTAGGATCTAGTCAACCCCATTACCTGAGTAAGAAGAGAATATGGGACCCCGTCCTGGTCTCGAGTTGGACACCCCGCGAGGGATGTTAGACCACTGCGAGCTGGAGCGTCTGCATGCAGGAACCTCAGCGTCTCTGGTCAGTGTGTCAGCCTGGAAGTCACGGTCTCTCTAAGCAAGACATGATCTCCCCAGGGGTCTTACCTTGCTTAGTTACTGTGTCGGCCTAAAGGATGACGTCGGGCTTTAACTTTAACATAGATATTATACAGGAGATGTTCGTCCTGCTGTGCTTCCAAAAAGCCTCATGCATAATGTACGAGTTTCGAACCAGGGAAAGACCCGCGTTCTGAATGCAGTGTCGTATCTAGGTAAAAGGTCAGACCCTATGAACCGTTATGTATGTAATGTAGGGAAGGCTATAGGTGAAAGGTTGCAGTGTTACCTGTGCCTATATAGGGTACCTATATGGAATATAACAGTGGCACTGGGAAAAAGGATGCTGGAGGGCTGGGCTTGGGGAAAAAGGGAAGGCTGGAAAATTGAGAAACTGGTCATGAGAGATGTTGCTGGCAGAGCAGATGTGACTCGTATGCACATCACCCTGGAAAAGGCATTATTTAGGGTGGCATTTAAAGCACTGGTTTTTGGATCCTACTGGATATCCGAACTGGTGGAAATGAGAGAACAAAATAGAGTGTTGATGAGAAAGGCATGGAACAGAGAAAAGTGGGCTGCACATAGCGAGTAAGACAGATCAGAAGGGGAAAGGGCAAGTAGCGTGGCTGAGAAGTCTGTCATAGTGGAGTTTTCCCAGTATGAAGGCTTGGGTGGGTTTTGTAAGTGAGAGGCCTGATGGAAGCGCCAGTGTTCATGCACCTGAAAAGGCCACAAATGACTGGGGAGTAAGTGAGGATGAAAAAAGTGGTAGTAAAAAGGAGATTTGGATCTATAGGCATTCGATTGTGAAGTGGGTTAGAGATCAAGCAGGGAAGCAGTTTTTTGGCCATTGGTCAGGAATAGATTTAGACTAGGGCTGGGCGTAATTGGCGTAGTGCCACTACGCAGAATTTTGGAAAAAATGTGTGGAAAACGAGCGCACATCCTAAGGGTCCGTGTGCCCGGGACAGGGGTCCCTCGTGCCCGGGCAGGCTCCCCGATCTCCCCGGCCTGGCTGGGTTGAGAAGCAGGGACTGGCCCCGGGCCTGGGTTTCAGTCAGGGCCTAGGGTTTGGGAGCCTGCGGCCTGCCAAGGGTCCCTGGTGCAGAGCCCCGGAGACCTGCAAGGGCAGGCGGGAGCCCTACAGCTATGGCTCGGGGCAGGCAGATGGGAGTCCTTTCGGTCCCGGCCATCTGGTCGCACCAATCCCGTCGGTCATCTGGTCGCATGCAATGCTTTCCAATGGGGCGACCAGATGGCCGGGCAGCCCTGGAAGTCCCGATGGGGGCTCATTCGCCTCCCTGATCCCAGCCAGGGCTCCAGGAGGTCGGGCACGTCCGGGCCTAGGGTCCCCCGAGTCTCTTGGTGCGCACGGGTTCCCAGAAAGAGGGGTAGCCTTCCTCCGGATTACTAGGGGCAGGGTATGCCGGGACACCCCTCCCGGGCTGGCGGTTCTCAGCCGGGGACCAGATGGGCTGGGCCCGGACGACACCTCCCCTCCGTCGGGGGACTCTCTCCTCCGGCCCACGGCGTGGCAAAGTGCCCGGTACGGGCTCCATGGGTCCCGGGCAGTCCTTCCCCGGGCGTCTGGGCCCCAGGAGTGCCTGCGGGCCTCCCCATGCCTGAGGCCCAGCGTGGGGTCTCCGAGCCCCCCCCCCGAGCCCTGCAGCCCCCGAGCCCTGCAAGGGCAGGCGGGAGCCCTCCCGCGAAGCCTTGGGGCAGGCAGATTGGCGTTATTTCGGTCCCGGCCATCTGGTCGCACCTTTCCCCTCGGCCATCTGGTCGCACGCAATGCTTTCCAATGGGGCGACCAGATGGCCGGGCTGCCCTGGAAGTCCCGATGAGGGCTCATTTGCCTCCCCGATCCCAGCCAGGGCTCCAGGAGGTTGGGCACTTTCGCGCCCAGGGTCCCCTGAGTCTCGCGGTGTGCACGGGTTCCCAGAAAGCGGGGTAGCTTTCCTCCGGATTAGTAGGGGCAGGGTATGCCGGGACACCCCTCCCGGGCTGGCGGTTCTTTGCTGGGGACCAGATGGGCTATGCCTGGTCAACACCTCCCAGGCGTCCGGGGCTCCCTTCTCCGGCAGCCCGCGGCGTGGCAAAGTGCCCGGGACGGGCTCCATGGGTCCCGGGCAGTCCTCCCCCCGGCGTGTGGGCCCCGAGAGCTCCTGCGGGCCTCCCCGTGCCTGAGGCCCAGCCGGGGTCTCCGAGCCCTGCTAGAGCAGGCGGGAGCCCTACCGGGAAGGCTCGGCTCGGGGCAGGCAGATGGGAGTCCTTTCGGTCCAGGCCATCTGGTCGCACCTTTCCCCTCGGCCATCTGGTCGTGCGCAATGCTTTCCAATGGGGTGACCAGATGGCCGGGCTGCCCTGGAAGTCCCGATGGGGGCCCATTCGCCACCCCGATCCCAGCCTGGGCTCCAGGAGGTCGGGCGCCTCCGCGCCCTGGGTCCCCTCCGTCACTCGCTTCGCACGGGTGCCCAGAAAGAGGGGTGGCTTTCCTCCGGATTACTAAGGGCAGGGTATGCCGGAACACCCCTCCCTGGCTCGCAGTTCTCTGCCGGGGACCAGATGGGCTTTGCCCGGGCAACACCTCCCAGGCGTCCGGGGCTCCCTCCTCCGGCCCGCGGCATGGCAAAGTGCCCGGGATGGGCTCCATGGGGCCCGGGCAGTCCTCCCCCGAGCGTCCGGGCCCGAGAGCTCTGGCGGTCCTCCCCGTGCCTGAGGCCCAGCCGTGGTCTCCGAGCCCCTGGGAAGCAGACCCCCCGAGCCCTGCGTGGGCAGACGGGAGCCCTACCACGAAGGCTCGGGGCGGGCAGATGGGAGTCCTTTCGGTCCCGGCCATCTGGTCGCACCTTTCCCCTCGGCCATCTGGTCGCACGCAAAGCTTTCCAATGGGGCGACCAGATGGCCGGGCCGGCCTGGAAGTCCCGATGAGGGCTCATTTGCCTCCCCGATCCCAGACAGGGCTCCAGGAGGTCGGGCGCGTTCGCGCCTTGGGTCCCCTCTGTGACTCAGTGCGCACGGGTTACCAGAAAGTGGGGTAGCCCTCCTCCGGATTACTAGGGGCAGGGTATGCCGGGACACCCCTCCTGGGCTGGCGGTTCTCAGCCGGGGACCAGATGGGCTGGGCCCGGAAAACACTTCCCCAGCGTCCGGGGCTCCCTCCTCCGGCCCGCGGCGTGGCAAAGTGCCCGGGACGGGCTCCACGGGTCCTGGGCAGTCCTCCCCCAGGCGTCCGGGCCCGAGAGCTCCGGTGGACCTCCCCGTGCCTAAGGCCCCGCCGGGGTCCCTGAGCCCCCGGGAAGCGGAGCCCCCGAGCCCTGCCAGGGCAGGCAGGAGCCCTACCGCAAAGGCTCGGGGGTGGGCAGATGGGCGTCCTTTCGGTCCCAGCCATCTGGTCGCACCTATCCCCTTGGCCATCTGGTCGCACGCAATGCTTTCCAATGGAGCGACCAGATGGCCGGGCCGGGCTGGAAGTCCCGATGAGGGCTCATTTGCCTCCCGGATCCCAGCCAGGGCTCCAGGAGGTCGGGCGCGTTTGCGCCTTGGGTCCCCTCCGTGACTCGGTGCGCACGGGTTACAAGAAAGTGGGGTAGCCTTCCTCTGGATTACTAGGGGCAGGGTACTCCGGAACCCCTCTCGGCCTAGCGGTCCTCAGCCATCAGCTGGACGGGCCAGGATGCTCCCCCAGCCTGGGGTCCGTCCCCGGGCCAGCCGTGAGGCAGGATGCTCGGGACGGGGTCCCGCGGGCCTGGGGAGCCTCCCCCTGCTCAGCTGGGTTCAGGGGCTCCCAGAGGCCCTGGGGAGGGTGGCCTCCCCACCCTGGGCTCCGTCCTTGGTCCTGCCGCGTGGCAGGGTGACCGGGACGGGGTCTTGCGGGCCCGGGGAGGCTGCCCCATCGCCTCCGGGCCCGGGAGCCCCGGTTGGGTCCAGGGGCCCCACCGGGCCCCGGGTCGGGTGCTCCAGCCCTGGGCCCCTTCCCCCGGCCTTCCGCCCCGCCAAAGGCCTGGGACGGATTTCCGTCGTGCCTGGGGAGCCTCCCCCTGCTTGGCTGGGTTCAGGAGCTCCGTCAGGGGCCCCTGAGGGCCCCGGGGAGGGCGGCCTCCCCACCCCGGGCTCCGTCCTCTGTCCTGCCGCGTGGCAGGGTGCCCGGGACGGGCCCCGTGGGCCCGGGGAGGCTTCTCCTGCGCCTCTTGGCCCGGGAGCCCCGGCTGGGTCCAGGGGCCCCTCTGGGCCCCGGGTCGGGTGCTCCAGCCCTGGGCTCCGTCCCCCGGCCTGCCGCTATGCCAAAGGTCAGAGACAGGGTTCCGTCGTGCCCGGGGAGCCCCCCTCGCTTGGCTGGTTTCAGGAGCTCTGTCCGGGGCCCCTGAGGGCCCTGGGGAGGGCAGCCTACCCACCCCGGGCTCCATCCTCGGTCCTGCCGCATGGCAGGGTACCCGGGACGGGGTCCCGTGGTCCCGGGGAGGCTTGCCCTGCGCCTCAGGGCCCGGCAGCCCCGGCTGGGTCCAGGGGCCCCGGCTGGGTCCAGGGGCCCCTCTGGGCCCGGGTCGGGTGCTCCAGCCCTGGGCCCCGGCCTGCCGCTATGCCAAAGGTCCGAGACGGGGTTCCGTCGTGCCCAGGGAGCCCCCCTCGCTTGGCTTGGTTCAGGTGCTCCGTATGGGGCCCCTGAGGGCCCCGGGGAGGGCGGCCTCCCCACCCCGGGCTCCGTCCTTGGTCCTGCCACGTGGCGGGTGCCCAGGACGGTGTCCCGCGCGCCCAGGGATGCTTCCCCTGCGCCTCTGGGCCCGGGAGCCCCGGCTGGGTCTAGGGGCCTCTCCGGGCCCCGGGTCGGGTGCTCCAGCCCTGGGCCCGTCCCCCGGCCTGCCTCTATGCCAAGGGCCCGGGACGGGGGTCTGTCATTCCCGTGCAGACCTCCCCCGCTTTGCCTGCTTGTCGAGGTGTCTGCGGGCCCCGGGTCGGAGGGCCCGTCCGCTGCCCCCCCCCCCTCGCAGCCCCATGGCTGAGGCCCAGCTGGGGCCCCGGGCCTCCGGCTCCCCCACGCCTCGGCGCCTTTCACCCTCTTTCGTTAAGGCACAGAGCGACCAGATGGCCGCCCTTTCGAGCCCGGCCATCTGGTCGCACCTTTCCCCTCGGCCATGTGGTCCCACCGATCCCCTCGGCCATCTGGTCGCACCGATCCCCTCGGCCATCTGGTCGCACTCAATGCTTTCCAATGGGGTGACCAGATGGCCGGGCTTCCCTGGAAGTCCCGATGAGGGCTCATTTGTCTCCCCGATCCCAGCGAGGGCTCCAGGAGGTCGTGTACGTTCGCGCCTTGGGTCCCCTCTGTCACCCTGTGCGCACGGATTACAAGAAAGGGGGGTGTTTTTCCTCCGGAATACTAGGGAGAGGGTCAGTCACCTCCGTGAGGTCCGGCGATTCTGAAACCGGGAAAGGCAGCACCCGGGCCCGCCCGCCGGGGCCCCCAGGGGCCCGGGTACGCACCTGCCTCTCAGCCCCTTCCTGATGGTCCTTTTTCTCCGAGTTTGCTCAGTCAGACCTCCGTGAGGTCCGGCGATGCT
>CAWUFW010003243.1:267500-270000 GCA_963921515.1 Calotriton arnoldi
GAGCCCCCCGTCCTGCAAGCCAGCCGAGGGTCTGGGCGCTGGGGACGGGGAGGCTCTCCCTGGCCTGGCTGCTTTCAGAAACAGGGACCGGGCCGGGGCGCAGGTGTGGATGCCTTTATCCGCTACGCTGGCGGAGCGGAGTTTTCTGCCCACCTCTATACGGCCCTGTGGTGTGGGAGCCGCCGTCCTGCGGCCTGGCGAGGGTCCGGGTGCCCGACCTGGCTGGGATCAGAAGCAGGGACCGGGCCAGGTGGGGGGGTGGCTGGCTAAGTCCTTTGAAATGAAATGAAATGAAATGAATGAGTACTTGTAAAGCGCACTGATACCCTGAGGCCTCCTGGCGCTGAACGCATACCGCTGTGGAACCCTTCCTGGCTTTTCCCTGTGAAATGTCAACTCCTGGGCAGCCCCAAGGTGAAGCCAGGCATCCCAGCGCTGGTGGGGCCATTGTGGAGATTAAGCAAGCTATTGCCCAGAGTTGCAGAGTGGGACCCATGATTAGAATAGGCACCGAGGCGAGAATTATCAGGTCCGAGGAAGTTGAGCCCAAGACCCGCCGAGGCGGGAATTGAACCCTGGTCCCGGGCCAGATCTCTGCATCAGGGTCTGCCGCTCTAACCATTGAGCCACACTTCTCCACTGCCCTTTCCACTGCGTAGTAGGTGTTTGGTTAGGGCTGGGCGGAATTGGCGTAGCGCCACTATGCAGAATTTTGGAAAAACTGTGTGGAAAACGAGCGCACGTCCTGCCGTGTGCCCGGGACAGGGGTCCCTCGTGCCTGGGCAGGCTCCCCGATCTCCCCGGCCTGGCTGGGTTGAGAAGCAGGGACGGCCCCCGGAGCCTGGGTTTGTCAGGGCCTGGGGTTTGGAAGCCCCCGTCCTGCGGCCTCCCAAGTGTCCATCTGCCCGGGACAAGGGTCCCTGGTGCAGAGCCCCGGAGACCTGCAAGGGCAGGCAGGAGCCCTACAGCTATGGCTCGGCTCGGGGCAGGCAGATGGGAGTCCTTTTGGTCCCGGCCATCTGGTCGTACCAATCCCCTCAGCCATCTGGTCGCACGCAATGCTTTCCAATGGGGCAACCAGATGGCCGGGCCGCCCTGGAAGTCCCGATGGGGGCTCATTCGCCTCCCCGATCCCAGCCAGGGCTCCAGGAGGTCGGGCACGTCCGGGCCTAGGGTCCCCCGAGTCTCTCGGTGCGCACGGGTTCCCAGAAAGAGGGGTAGCCTTCCTCCGGATTACTAGGGGCAGGGTATGCCGGAACCCCTCTCGGCCTAGCGGTCCTCAGCCGTCAGCTGGATGGGCCAGGATGCTGCCCCAGCCCGGGGTCCGTCCCCGGGCCAGCCGTGTGGCAGGATGCCCGGGACGGGGTCCCGCAGGCCCGGGGAGCCTCCCCCTGCTCGGCTGGGTTCAAGGGCTCCCAGGGGCCCTGAGGAGGGCGGCCTCCTCACCCTGGGCTCCGTCCTCGGTCCTGCCACGTGGCAGGGTGACCGGGACTGGTTCTTGCGGGCCCGGGGAGGCTGCCCCTTTGCTCCGGGAGCCCCGGCTGGGTCCAGGGGCCCTGCCGGGCCCCGGTTCAGGTGCTCCAGCCCTGGGCCCCGTCCCCCAACCTGCCACCCCGCCAAAGGCCCGGGACGGGGTTCCGTCGTGCCCAGGGAGCCTCCCCCTCCTCGGCTGGGTTCAGGGCTCCCAGGGGCCCCGGGGAGGGCGGCCTCCCCACCCCGGGCTCCGTCCTCGGTCCTGCCGTGTGGCAGGACCGAGGTGGCAGTCCTCGGTCCTGCCGTGTGGCAGTCCTGCCACGTGGCAGGGTGACCGGGACGGGGTTTCGCGGGCCCGGGGAGGCTTCCCCATCACCTCCGGGAGCCCCTGCTGGGTCCAGGGGCCACACCGGGCCCCGGGTCAGGTGCTCCAGCCCTGGGCCCCGTCCCCCGGCCTTCCGCCCCGCCAAAGGCCTGGGACGGGGTTCCGTCGTGCCCGGGGGATCCTCCCCCTGCTCGGCTGGGTTCAGGGGCCCCGGGGAGGGCAGCCTCCCCACCCCGGGCTCCGTCCTCGGTCCTGCCGCGTGGCAGGGTGCCCGGGACGGGGTTTCGCGGGCCCGTGGAGGCTTCCCCATCACCTCCGGGAGCCCCGGCTGGGTCCAGGGGCCCCTCCGGGCCCCGGGTCGGGTGCTCCAGCCCTCCGGGCCCCGTCCCCCGGCCTGCAGCTATGCCAAAGGTCCGAGACGGGGTTCCGTCGTGCCCAGGGAGCCCCCCTCGCTTGGCTGGGTTCAGGAGCTCCGTCCGGGGCCCCTGAGGGCCCCGGGGAGGGCAGCCTCCCCACCCCGGGCTCCGTCCTTGGTCCTACCGCGTGGCAGGGTGCCCGGGACGGGGTCCCGTGGTCCCGGGGAGGCTTCCCCTGCGCCTCTGGGCCCGGGAGCCCCGGCTGGGTCCAGGGGCCCCTCCGGGCCCCGGGTCGGGTACTCCAGCCCTGGGCCCCGTCCCCCGGACTGCCTCTATGCCAAGGGCC